>DF357385.1:201978-216435 GCA_000787875.1 Solanum virginianum | reverse complement strand
TCGCTCTATTTCTAGATTGACAACTTTTGCATGGAATATTGCAGCTACTAGGCCTACTGGGAAACTTGAAAGGCATAACATCAACATATGTGGCATCCCAATGCGTACTGAAACTATACCAGGACGGACAAATAGAGAACGTTAACAAGAATGACCCTCAGCAACTAGCACAATATGCAGCTCACTTCATCGCCAACACTGATGAAGCTCAACCCTGCAACTTTGCCACATTTGTCCCTGTTGGTGAAGATGCACCTCTCCAGGTACATAATGAATGAAAGATGTAACTTACTTCACTGGCAATGCACATAATTTTACATTATAGTGTAATTTAACTTGTCATAGCAACTAGCCTATCATGTTTTCCAGGTTACCATTCCTACTTATTATGAACAATTATCTTTTACACTGTCAGTATGTAGAAGTTAAACTCATGAACACCTAAAACTTCTTGCTATTTTGTCAAGCTTTGCTTTGATCTCTGGTTGGATGGTTACACATAATTTGTACTACTTAACAGCGTGCAGAGTGGATAAAATACTTGGGAGTGTTTGCGAATATGGAAAACAGGGCAAACCAAGTCTATGATGCAGTAAGTGTAGAACTTAGAGACACTCGGTTTCATTATGATGACAATATGTAGAAGAATTTCTTCTTCATTAACGATATTTTTCTTTTCTGGACAGATTAAGGAGAACTATTTGTGCTTGAGCAAAGCTGCAACTAGTAGGATTTCATTTAAACCAACTGTCTCTTGGATGGAGTATAAAGATGTGTGTACACCGACTCTTGAACCTAACCTTTTCCTTTATTATTTGTTTACAATTGCTCGTTAACATACAACTATTTATAGGGAGTGTGGTCATTTACAAGAGAACCATACAAATTAAAGGTTAGACCTTTCTTGCTTTCAAATTTCAACAGTTTTTATGGTCATTTTCTCGAGTTTAGCTATATTAGTTTGATAATGCAGTTTGTAGAGGATGCTGGTGGAGCCAATATTGATGATTCCATCAACAAAGTCACATACAATATGTCTATTCCTGATGATTTAGAAGAGCTTCATGCCATTCTGTGTGTAAGTTAATTTTTCTCATTATTCCTTTAATTTCAATTTTGTTTATTGCTCCTAACCATTCAAATTGTCGTCTATTTTTTTGCTGATTTACATAATGTTATTTTGTAGACTGTGGATGTAGTGATTGATGAGACATATACCTCAGATCCAGAGGTTTATAATGGCTCTACATTTCTCGGAAACATCAATTTGGCAGATCAAACTTGCTTTGCTTTTCTCACAAATCAAAGCATATGGAGATATGATAAAAGAGTGCAAAATTATACTGTCCTCGGTAGGTTTCTCTTCTTGTTTCTGCATATTTTAACTTACATTGATCCTATTTGTCTGTTTTTTTTTTCATCAAATAGTAAAGATAATAGTAGTCATGGAGAAACTTGTTTTCTATTATTCTGGGACTAATAGTGTTAACCTTTTGCTTGTTGAAGACTGGTATGACGGAGCTGTCTCTCAACCCCAACTGCTCCTAGCAGATATTATTGAAGCTTTATATCCTTCAGGAAATTATAACACTACGTATTTCAGAAATATCGCAAAGGTATGACACTTCTGTACTACATACAATTACAGGTTTAATTAACTTCTACACAGTGAGGTTTACAAGACGCTGAAAGCCGCTATAACATTTTTTACGTGTTAACTATTGCAGGGAGAAGGGATAATAAGCATTGTTCCTGAAATGTGTGAAAGAGATAGCTCTATCCCAATGGAACCTACAGTTGTACCTTGCCAGTAGCTAGCAATTCTTTGTCATGATTTTTCAGTTGATCTTTCTTCTTCACATTTTGGCCTGTCATTTCTTCAAATTTAATGTAAGTTTCAGAATAGGATATTCTTCATCAGTTACAGAAAAGAACACTTGGCGTCATAATTGTTGTTGTTATTCAGAATATGATATATATACTGTGTTCACTTACAAACCAAAAACATGATACCAGTGTAGTCCTTAGTCCTCTGATCTAATTAAAATTACGTCTCGAGCATAACTCACATCCCCAAAAGATAGCTCGAAGGGAGGAGGATTGCGTAAACCGTGGCCCAATATTGGGTGAGATGGGTCTGCTCTGATACCATATAAAATTAGGTCTTGAGTCTAACTTAGACCCCAAAAGCTAGCTCAAAGAGGAGAATTGTCTATTAACCACCAATGTGGGACTTTTGTTTTTTTTTCAGCACCGCTAGTATATACTACATAGGACTGTCACTTCACAAACAGAGGCATCTAAAAACATGACCATCAGATAATGAAGCATGTGCCTTATAAGTAAAAATTCCAACTCCAAACAACAAATACAAAATACGATCCTCGTGGGGAATTCCGTTGCACTAAAACTCACGGAATGCGCGACGGGCTCGACCGTAAAGGTCTATTATACGTGGTCTGACCTATCGTAATCTCATAGTCAAATGAGAGCAACTTTATCGGTTCTCCTTCGAAATGCAATCATCATAGAAGAACATAAATTGGGTGCATTCAATGTAGTAATTAGGGGTCGCAAATGGTTGAATTAAATTGGGTTTGGATGGGTTGGATATCTATTGAGCCAAAATGGATTGGATTACAATCCAAAATATAGATTTAGTTAAATATGATTCGAGTAACAATAGTTTAAACTTACTTTAATCTAAAACAAAAAATCATTAAACGGAAAATGATCTAAAATGTTCTCGAACTATTGCAGATGGTACAAAAATGACCTCTGTTCACCTATTAGGCCTAAAATGTTCTTTGTCATCGACCTTTGGGTCCAAAAATATCGTTCATTCATCTTTTTGGCTCACTTTGAAACTAACAATATTCTTTTTTTTCCTTTTTTAAATATTTATTATATTTCATTTTCTTATGAAATAAAATAAACCTCCATTCTCAATTCGATTGTTTATGTTATTACACTCTTGTCGTCCTTTATTTAGAAACGCGAGTCTAATAATTAAAGAAACTACATCTTCTAGGCAAAATGGATGACTTTTTATAGCCATTAATAGCTCGAAACAGACACATAAATATTGTGAATATGAATTTAATTTTGGTGGTGCAGATGAAAAACTGCTTGTACAAGTATCTTTTGAACAACATTGTGGAAGCGATCGTTGATGGTTAGTCAAAACAGATTTCATTACTGAAGCAAAAATCATCAGATCACGCTACTTAGGATTTCTCTAATGCATTGACAACAATGTTTCCTTGTTTAGATCTTTGAGGTTAAGAATCTCTTTGCAGCAAGGAGTACTGTTACATAAAATGAATGATCAAATTACTTAACTTTGCAATATCATCAGTAAGTTACATATTGTTGAATTCGTTAGAAGCAGTTAGCGAATTAGATTCTTCCTCATTTCTATTAAAGGTATTGTATCATTACGGATTGAATATACAAGTATACTTTTCCAATTGAATTTTGTTCTTCATCGTCTTCTCTTTTCATACTTCATAGCCGTCCTCTCAAGCTTCTATGTCCAACGGCTAAAATATTGAACTCCTCTGAGAAATTTCTCCATTTTAGCTGATGTAAAATAAGATTGAGCGAACACAACTCAGAGTTATCTAATACATATTGTTGTTACTAGTAGAGGGTGGCAAATAAATCCAAATACACAAAAATTTGTTATGAAAATTGTGATTCATGTTTGTGGATGTTCCACCATGTAAAGATTAATGGAGTAAATAGCAAACATATTAGGTAGATATCACATCATGTATAATTATTGGGATAAATAGTAGATCCACCATATTAATGGTGTAAATAGTATATCTTAACCTGCACACATCAACCTTATCAAAAACAATTTTTGGCCTATTCATTTCACTTGTAAAAGGCGTGATGCATTTATAGGAGCCCTGAATAACACTAGTGTCATATTATAGTTACAAAGACCTTAATCGGTAATCAGAAAGAGAAAACAGCATCGCGATTTTTCCCCTCAACAAGAACCCTATCTGCATCAGCCGGACGGTATGAGTCGATCGGTGGACGAGCTCGGAACCAAGCCGGATCCGTCTAAGAAGCCCGTCTTCCTCACCAAAGCACAACGAGAGCAGCTTGCCCTTCAGCGCCGCCAGGAAGAAATCGCCGAACAGAAACGGCGTACCGAACAGCTTCTCCGACAACAAGGTAACCGCCCTTCCTCTACCGACAACGACCATGAACGGGATCATCGTGACAGAGATAGTAGGGGTGACCACCATCGCTCGAGGGACAGAGAAAGAGAAAGAGAGAGAGAAAGAGAAAGGGAGTCGAGGGACCGGGAGGTGGAGCGCCGGAAGCGCGAGAGGGAGCGTGACGAAGAGCTCAAGGAACGAGAGCGAGCTCGATTGGACAAATTAGCAGAGCGAGAGCGAGAGAAGGAGCTTGAAGCTATCAAAGAGCAGTACCTCGGTTCCAAAAAACCTAAGAAGCGGGTGATTAAACCTAGTGAGAAATTCCGATTTTCCTTCGACTGGGAGAACACTGAAGACACATCCCGCGACATGAACGCTCTATACCAAAACCCTCATGAAGCCCGCTTACTCTTTGGTCGCGGATTCCGTGCTGGAATGGACCGAAGGGAGCAGAAGAAGCTTGCTGCCAAGAATGAGAGGGAGCTGCGGGAGGAGATCTGGAAGAAGGATGGCGTTGAGGAGTCTGCCGTAGAAGCAGCTGCCCTGAAGAAGAAGGAACAGGATGCCGATTTGTATGACACTTTTGACATGAGGGTTGATCGCCATTGGTCAGACAAGAAGCTGGAGGAAATGACGGAGAGAGATTGGAGGATATTCAGGGAGGATCACAATATATCCTACAAGGGGTCGAGGATACCCCGTCCCATGAGGAATTGGGTCGAGAGCAAGTTAACTACTGAGTTGCTCAAGGCTGTTGATAGAGCTGGCTACAAGAAGCCATCTCCCATACAAATGGCTGCCATTCCGCTTGGACTTCAACAGCGTGATGTGATTGGTGTTGCAGAGACTGGTTCAGGTAAAACTGCTGCTTTTGTTCTCCCTATGTTAACTTATATCACTAGGCTTCCTCCATTGAGTGAAGAGAATGAGGCGGAAGGGCCATATGCTGTTGTAATGGCCCCTACACGAGAATTGGCCCAACAAATCGAGGATGAGACCGTCAAGTTTGCACACTATTTGGGTATCAAAGTTGTTTCCATTGTTGGTGGGCAGTCCATAGAGGAGCAAGGTTTTAGGATTAGGCAAGGTTGTGAAGTTGTGATTGCAACCCCTGGGCGACTTCTTGATTGCTTGGAGAGACGTTATTGTGTTCTGAACCAGTGTAATTATGTTGTTCTTGATGAAGCTGACCGTATGATTGACATGGGTTTTGAACCTCAAGTTGTTGGTGTATTGGATGCTATGCCTTCAAGTAATATGAAACCGGAGAATGAGGATGAAGAGCTTGATGAGAAGAGGATTTATCGAACCACTTATATGTTTAGTGCTACCATGCCACCTGCTGTGGAGCGGCTGGCTAGAAAATACTTAAGAAATCCTGTTGTTGTGACTATTGGCACTGCTGGAAAGACTACTGATCTCATCACTCAGCACGTGTTCATGGTAAAGGAATCGGAGAAAATGTTTAAGCTGCAGAAATTGCTGGATGAGCTTGGAGATAAGACGGCTATTGTGTTCATCAACACTAAGAAGCAGGCTGATTTTGTTGCCAAGAATCTGGATAAAAGCGGCTACAGGGTAACCACACTGCATGGTGGAAAGTCACAGGAGCAGAGAGAACTTAGCCTTGAAGGATTTAGGACCAAGAGGTACAATGTGTTAGTTGCCACTGACGTTGCTGGTCGTGGTATTGATATACCTGATGTGGCCCATGTGATAAACTATGATATGCCAAACAATATTGAAGCATACACCCATCGTATTGGACGTACAGGTCGTGCAGGAAAGACGGGTGTAGCCACAACATTCTTGACCATGCAGGATACTGAGGTCTTTTATGATCTTAAGCAAATGCTCACACAAAGCAACAGTCCTGTTCCCCCAGAACTTGCCAGGCATGAGGCTTCGAAGTTCAAGCCAGGAAGTATTCCCGACAGACCACCTAGGAGGAATGATACTGTATTTGTTCACTAAAGTTGGAATTGCTACATATAGGGGTCAATGTTGGGAGTTTCTATTATTGTATCTGCTGAGAAATGGAGGTAGGTGGGTGAATGATGGAGTTGGTAGATATAGTGGAGGGTTCAAACATAATGGAAGTGAAATGGTAAAACTTTGATGATGAGTTTCATGGTGTTGCTAACAAGTTATATACTGTCAGCTTTGCTGAAGGGATTTGCTTTCTTATTCTGATTTGGTTTATCGACAGTTAAGCTTTACTGAAGATCTTCATGTAAACTCTTTCTCATTTCTTTCATTTCTGTTATTTATTTCTTTATCTTAAGATAGCCTCAGGGACTTAAATACCTTGGTTTGATGACATTCTGAAGTATGAAATTTATTGCCATTAGTTTGCAAATTCCTGGACAACCAGTACGCCTATCGGCCTATGAAATTATTCCTTAAACCAATCCATATTCTAATAGAAATAACCAACTTAGTTTATAATTGTTTAATGTTGTTAGTGTTAGGTTCTCTGGTTCTCATTTGCTTCATATCTTTCTAGGATGCATTTAACATTCTTCATTTGTGTAATCCACAGTTTTCATCCAAATGCGAAGATCTCTTGCTTACTCAACTACTTAAGCTTAACTATGTGAAAATCTATAAAATGAACAGAGATAGATACGGAGTTAGGAAAACAAGAGGTAGTGTGGTTCACTGGCAAAGGGAAAAGGATGCACTCTCACTAATCTGTCTATCAAGTTATGCACCACCATTTCAACCTCCTTTCTTAAATTTTTGGGGGTGGGCATTACACACAAGTTTGTAAGCTGGTGTTATTTCTGTTTAAGATTTTGATTGTCATATTGTTTTTTCAACTTACAATTTGAGAAAAAGTGTTCGAAACCTGAAATATCTTCTATAGCTTGTATGTGTTCTGCTATTGCTTGAAGTTGTAATTTATACTTTGTGAATAAGAGGGATTTATTTGCTGTGAATATCCATCGTTGTGCAAGTAAATGCTGGATTTCCAGTATTCAAAAGAAAGATTTGAGCAATCAAACTGGAATTTTGAAGCAAATAAGACACCACCATTGCTTGTTTCCATTTATTCTGTCTTGAAATTGAATTACAAATCACACTTATAAAAATTACACTCTCTTTATTTGTGTGTTTCTGTTGACAATGGGGTACAAATATCATGTCTGGCTGTTCGATGATCCAAACAACCTGCAGGATGACACTTCAAATCATTAGTTACCTCCTCAAAAGGGGAGGGGAGAAAAAAGAAATAGATACATAGCAATTGTGTCAAAGCTTACTTCTGCAACCTTGATTGTGAGCGCCTGGTACCATAGAAAAATTGGATACATCAGTACAGTTGTAAGGAAAGAAGTACAGGACAAACCAATGGTGCAAGACTATCCCATAAACAATGTAGGAGTAGTATTACCAATCAAGCGTAGGAAAGATTTAAAAAAACAATTTGTTGATTGTCTACTTAATTGACATTACTGGCGTTTTAGGAAGGTGAATAAAAGAAGTAAGCTGTTTGCTGTATGATTCTAATTTAGTACTAGAATATTCTAGGTCTCTTGAAGAGCATACCGTGGCTGTGGCTTAACTTTCGCCCTCTCGGGCCTCTCCTTTGGTCCTTGTGGTGTTTCATCCTTTCTGATAGGCACATCTTTTACCTGCAGTAAGTGTAATTTAGGAAGCAAAATAAGGAAAGTATATCTCATAAGGATGTTTGGAATATAATGTCATGCAGGCATGCAAATATACCAAGTTTCGAAACTCGAGATTGTAGAAAGTGTCGTTGTATCTTTGCTTTGCCTCTTTCTGATCCTTGTACAATGTCCTCCAAAAAGTGTAGATTGACCCCATATTCAATACCTTGTTTGCATAGATCTTCCATGTATAACTGCAAAATATCAGGATTAAAGGATTTAGAAAATTTCTTCATTATATATGCCTCTCTGCAATCTGAACAATTTTTCAATTGTAAGTTACCATTCATATATACGCTTCAGACCCTGGGCTGAAATCCTGTTCCAATGCTGAGGATCCTCCCTGCACTTCTGGAAAAAATCGGCAATTTTGTTACTTGATTCATCTCCATTATTTGGATCAATATGGAAGCCTGAGATCCCATCAACAATAATCTCAGCAGGGCCGCCTTGGTTGGTAGCAAAGGTTGGTAATCCACAGTTCATTGCTTCAATGACTGTAAGACCAAATGCTTCATACAAAGCAGGCTGCACAAAAGCTCCTTTTGAATCTGCTATTGTGCGGTAGAGTTCACTATTCCTGTATCTGTCAGTCTGAGCTGCTATCCATCTAATCTGACCCTTAAGCTTGTATTTCTCTATCAGCACATGCATCTTTTTTATTTCAGCTGCTTCTTCTCTATCCTTGGATTTTGTAGGATCAAAGGAACCGCCAACCACAACAAGGTTAACTAAGCTTCTGAGCCTCTTGTTCTTGCCATACCATTCAGTTAGTCCAGTTGTGTTCTTCACTGTGTCCAGCCTTGCCATGGTGAAGAGGATAGGTTTCGTTTTGTCTTCTAAATATCCACTGTGGTTGAAAGAAGTAAAACATTAATATATAGAACTGTGGGTATGTTCTTATTGGCACTAAACTGAAGTTTGAGCACTAAGACTTACATGTGCTCGTCATTATCCACTTTGCTAAACAGAAGTTTCTCAATGGCAGGGCGGAAATCAGTCAAACGCCTCTGCTTTTCTGTGTAAGGGAAATATACTGACTGGTCTGCCCCAGGAGCAGCAATGTTAAATTTAGGATCAAAGACGTTGATGCCTGAAACAACTCTATAAAGCCCTGGAAGGGTAAATGCACTGTGACTTTCATACTGCCCTGGCCTATTTTTGCTGCAAATGTTAGCACTTAAAAATGAGATCTATGAAATTTTAGTAATTTGAGCAAACACATTACTGGATTTATTATGTGTATTAGATGGTGTAGCAAGCAGAATTCTAATTTTATATTGATGCATTACTTATTAGCTCTAGTTCTTACCTTCCAGCTATTTCTTGATATGTGCTTGTGATAACAAAATCTGCTGAATTCATTGCAATTAAATCAGCTGTAAATTGGCAAGAAAAGTGATACTTTGGATCAAGTTCGTTTAATTTGATGTCAGAATCTTCATATTTAGTCTTCTCCAGAGCATGAGCAATAGTTCCCTTGTACAGAGATGGTCTAAGGTTAGTGGCAAGACACTTACTTGAGGAGGAAACAATATAGAATATGACTAGGAAAAGTTACCAGAGTTATCCCAAGTTTTCTAGCCATTAATGATGCCACTAAATTCCCATCAGTGTAGTTACCAATGATTAGATCAGGCTTGCCTTCCATTAGCTCGATGATTTTGTCAGAAGCATCCTTTAATCAAGTCCCCCAAAAAAAAAATGTAATTTAGGAAACAAATCTTAGGATGAGCAAGGTTGATATAAAAATACACACCTGAGTATATCTCTCCAGATAAGGATATATATCGAATCGAGAGACCCATTGATTAAGTACTCCTTTTTCTGTCCTAAATGGGATTCTGAGGATATGAGAATGCTTTGTATTCTTGATTGGTTCTAGTTCCTGGTTGCACTTTGTTCCTTTTGCATCTGGGATTAGCCGGGTTAACTGTGCAATCAAGATTTGATATTAGCTTTTCTAAGCAAACTCTACCTAATAATTTAGTCACATCGATTGCCTAGGAACTCACCACAAGAATCTGAGGCTTGACATTGAGCCCCTGCTGTTTTATTCTTTGTAGCATTTCTTCTTCAAAAGCTACAACTTGATCCAAAACATAAACCACCTATTGATCAAAAGCAATGTATTTAACTTAATACAATGATTAGTGTAAATAATAGTGTATTTTAACCTATTGTAGCAGGTAACCTTCTTGATTTTGCAGGTACTTGATTCCATTTCTTATGGAGGTTTCTTTGTAAGATTATCTTTTAGGTGACCTGATAGTTTAAAATTTCTTTTATTTTGAAGTATGTAAAAGGTAAGCTCAGAAGCTATTACGTAGATGCTTACCTGACCACCAGTGTCTGGCAAGCCTAGAACATCAGCTTGGCCAAAGTATCCATGGACAGAGAACAACACAATATTGAAAACAGTTGGAACCCTTCCAAAGAACTTCTCAATGTTTGATGGATCTGGTGCTTGAAGCACCTCAGAAAGTGTTCTCATAGTGTCTCGGACTCTTTCAGCTGTATCACCCCATCCTCTCTCAAAACCCCACTCCTTGAATCTGTACAAGAATTGATGCCACTTAGTACTTTGTAGCATGCCAAAAGTGAGAGGAAGTAGAGGAAAGGCAGTTTAACCTTAGCTCAAAGCTCTGATATGGTGTATCAGCTGGTAAGGAAGAAATAGAGGCTTCTGCTACAACCAATGCAGCCTGAAGCTTTGAGACAGTGCTGAGTGTCTCATTGATCATCAGTTTCTGCAGTTGAACATAAACGAATTTGTTATATGAATCTACTTTTTCTCTTAGAACTAGTGTTCATTTATGAAGTTTAGTTTTGGTTGACATACATCTCCTTGATGGTTCAATGTGAGCAAGTAGTCAACTAGACACTGTGCACTTGTGGAGCTAGCATTTAGCTTTGAAGTTAGAAACTTGGAAACATAGCTGAGACCATTTCCGATTGAAGAAGATAGGGTCAGGTGAGGCGTTGAGAAGTCTACTGCTCCAAAATCAATTTCCAGTGCGTATTCATCTTTTGCCCTGCATTTCATGTCCACACAAGGTAATCCTTATGAGTTTTCACTTTTCTGATTGAAGGTATAAAACTATGAAAAGCTGCAATATATTCTATACCAGCTTTCATCAACTATCATTTCCTTGAATTTCAAGTACTCTGTAGCTGTAATACCCTCAACAGAAAGATCATTAGCATTCACTTTCACATATTCCCAGAATCCAGGATTCTGTCTCGTGGCGAAGGCAATGCAGGGAGGAACAACTGCAGCCTCCTGCAAAATTTGATCACAGAAGATTTTACAAACAAATGTATATCCTGTAAAATCTGGAAACAATATAATAAGGCTATTGTAAGTGCAGCATATGGTTCTTGCTATACCATTGTAGTACATAATATGTAGCCAAGTAAGCCTTCCAAAACATGGCTCCTTTCAACAGGATCATCAATTACTTTCTCTAATTCATCCATCAAGTTATGAAGCTTCATCATCCTCTTGCCTTGCTCTATGTATTTCGCAAAACATCTCTTCATGTGGTACCGACTTTGTCTCAAGGCTTCTGGCATGCTATCAGCTATAGACTCTGATCTCTTCAAGGCTGGTGCAGCAGCCATTTTTGGCAAGTTCTAAAAGTTTAAGGTATTGATATTTACAAAAAGAATTGGTTTTATCAACTTTTGGCTCTTGTTGAGATATTTTTGGGAATTTATAGGTAATAGCAAGAGACAAAGATGAACTCAGAGGAAAGAAGGGAGGAGAAGGAACAGAACTTTCTTCTAAAGAAATAAGGAAAGGAAGGAATTTTAGTCATTTGGGTGAATGGTTGAGGTATAGGTATCATTCTTTTCTTTCTGTCTGATTGATGATCATTGATCAAGCCATGAGAATATTCACTATCTCATGACAAAGAATAAAAAAAGGAAATGTACCAAGTGTGAGAGACTATTAGGAAACCAAAAGGGTTACCAGTCAATATAGCAGCTATAAAGGGTTATGTTGATTGCTTTTTACTTGACTCTATTGTTCCTAATATAATGTCCATCTTTACTTGTACATGTTGGATATACGACGTGTTTTACAGCTTTTGTTATAAAAACGAGTCCAGTAGGAATGGGTCAGCGAATAGTAATTCAAGAATTTTTAATATAACCAAAGTCAAAACGACATAGATAGAGTAAATTGAGAGAGAAAAATCCCAATCAGTAGAGTATGACTCACATGCCTTGCCAAAGAATTTGAGCATTCAGTTCTAAACCTAAATGTTATGCGTAAAGTAGCGTAAGTCCATTACAACAAGATGATAATATATGTCAAAAGAAGTCGATATTTATTACAGGATCTTCAAGATACGACTTTCTTGAGCTTTCTCTTTCTTGTTTCACATAATCTTTGTATATGCAAAGCAGACAATTAGAACTCATGGCCAATCAAACATCATATCAAATCAATCTTCTAATTAATTAATTAGTCCAATTTGCTCTAAATTATACAAATTGTCATCTTCAGAACATCGAGCTTTATTATCAATAGAAAGGGTAAGACTTTGGAACGTTGAAGAAAAGGGATGCAATCTCTACGGAAAAATTCCATCTTCGTATGCATATGCCTGCTTTTGGAATGTAATATTAAGACACTCAGTTTCAATCTAAAGATATAGTCCAGACATATCATGAAAATACATCCTTGAATGAACTTTAGGTCACTCAAAAATTTCAGCAAGTGAAGATTTTATTTCTGAATATCTATGGCAATCGGGGACCACGCAAAACTAAGTATAAAGGCTGTGGGGAAGCTACATGAAGCCAAAAACTGCTCCCTTGCAATGGAACCTAGATCTATAAAACATGAAGAAATCTAGTGACTATCAAGCCGGGGCAGCGGACATGGACTCAGCATCTTCAGATGCAAAAGGAAGTGGCTTGGTTGGGGCAGGCAACCGCCCTATGCTATCCACCTTATCCTTCAGTTTTGGTGGAGGCCTTGCCGGTCTTGGGAGCAACCTGCCCTTTTTCTCGAACCACTCGGGCTTCAGTAGTGCCCGCAGCCCAAGTTTGTTGTAATGCACTCTCCTTACAGACCCACCCGCTGCTTCCACGGCTGCTTTAGCTCTAGCGGTAACCCTTGAGACCTGTCATCAACAGTGGACGTTGGATGAGTACATTGCAGATATCACTAGCCATTTTAGCTGCCAATGTGATGCATATTCACATAAACAAAGAACGAAAAAATAGGATCATGTCAAACATATCCACGCACAGCTGTAAATTAAGAGGAAAAGATACTGTCATTTTCTCCTCTGTGGTTTCTTCACTTCAGGAGGAGCACGAGAAAATGTCCACTCTCTGACATCAAAATTTTGGAAAAACACAGCACATTTCTGTAAGTGCTAAATGGTGTGAGCTTTTACAAATACTTATACCTTGCAATGCATTTACTATAAATAGCAGTACACAGTTGAGAACCACTTAGCAACTGAAATGCAAACTGTAATTGATGTTATATCTACCAAATGAACTTTATATGAAGTATAATACCAAATTAAATATAAGAATAAAACAAAATTAGATTAGGAAAAACTAATGCAAATCAAGAGCAAAAGAAAACATAAGCAAACTAAGAATAAAAAAGGCTATATGAACAGTCTTAACTGAATATTACCTCTAGATGGATGGGCCACTGAATATGTTCAGCTCCACGCCCCATCAACCTGGCTCCATCTTCTATTTGCTTCCCTATTGCACCAACATCCTATTGGCACAACGAGTTGATTTTGTAAAGCAAGGTGCTAAATGCTTAAGCAATATAATGCTATTGCTACAACATAAGCTGCAATTACCTTTAGAGTTTTCATTGTGATCAACTCTGACGAGTCAATCTTCCCAGCATTTATCAGCTTTGCAATCTTTCCCAGCCCAACTGGCTGCATGGAGCATATAAACAAGCAACAATTAATCAGAAGATAACTACTAACATTACTTCAAAGTTTTACAGTCATCCATGATTTTAATAGCCAAACAAACATTCACATATCTTTCTCAATGACAGTAATAGTAGTAACATATTTATCATATATCATCCAAAAGGGGGGACGTGATAATTGGTGACACCTGAATGGTGCAAACAACATATTTACGCAGAAGTTGTACTAATATCCATACAACCTTTACTCTTAGAAAGCTTCTACTCGCAAAGCTCTGATGAAAAGAATGTCTAAAAGATCCCAAATGGCAGAGAGTGAAGGAAGTCGGCCAGCAAGTGAAGCAGAGATCAATCAGACTATCATTGCTTTCTCTTCTCAATATAGAGAATGTTAGACCTCTTTGCAAAAACTCAGGAAGCCCCAGAAAAGAAAATATTAGACATTCAGTACTTTCTAGTGCTGGTTTGTTTCACTCTCACTTTCTAACCACAGCTACCATCACCTTAACATATTGGTATGGAGTAAGAACAATGGAACAAAACTTATTCAGTTCAAAGTAACTGCTTCAAGTTCTCTTCCTTTGATGAGTATTAGGAAAAATAGAACAGATTCTGAAAGTTTGACTACTGATTTGGCAACAGGTAGCAGTGTGATTGCATCTGTATTTGCTATCTT
>DF357385.1:176854-191990 GCA_000787875.1 Solanum virginianum | reverse complement strand
GATCTGACTCATAGCTTGGTTCTAAAGGGTAAGACTTTTCTATCCAATTAAAAGCTGCCACATGCCCATCGTAACCCGGTTGCCCACTTTTATTTTGATAACGTTATCTTCCATTGATTGGGCTGTGATTTACACGTGTCCTCTTGATACACATCTTCTTAGCCCATTACTAAAGTTGGTAGTATAAGTTATAATGGACTCAATAATGCTCATAATTTTTAAAATTAGAGAGATTAACATTTGTTTTTTAAGCTTTATATTAAAAACAAGGTTACAATTTTTCACTGTACAGTATGTTTAAGATTCTTTGAAATTATGCCCATAGTTATGGGAAAGGCCACCTTTACAACTTTTTTTTAAAAATAATTTGATATTCTCACTTAAATTATTTAAGGATAAATAACTATTATCATAATAAATTAATCATTCAAAAAACTTCAATTCTTAATTTAGAAAAAATAGATCATCTATTGTCAAAACTGAAAAGACGATAATTAATAATAAAATCAAATAAACCTCTTATATTTACACATAAAATTGTAACTAGTAATTTTAATATGTATATAATTTTATAAACAATTTAAAATACAATAATAAAAAATCAATAAATGATGCATTCAATTAAGATCACAAACATCATGCATTATGCATTTACTTTTTCAATTAGTAAATATTAAATAACTCACATTTCAAATATTATATTGATTTGCATTGACTTTGATTGAGCAACAAATAACTCTCTTTAAATAATAAAATTTGTAAGTTAATTTATTTGAATAAATTTACTAATACAAATATAAAATATAAAATCAAAAAAATAAATAAAATAATTAAAAGAATTTGAAGAATATTTAATCCGATGATAATAAATTCTATGTATTATTAATACTACTAAATAAAAGGCATTAGTTATACACCATATGAACTATACATAAACCCAAAATTCCTATTAAATATAGTTTTTGATAACATTATATACTTTAATACATAAGTTATTTCTCCTAATACACTATATCGAACAATCCCTTAATACTTTAGACATAATGTTAGATTTTGTTAGATATATGTAATATATATTCTTACATAACTTACTCAAAATTTAAAAATATAAAAATAATTTTATAATTTTTTGTTTTCAATTAAATATATTCAAAATATTTTTCATTTTATAATTTTAAATATGTGTGAAAAATTAAAAATTATTAAAAAGAATAAACATTTTTCAAACAAAACAAAAATAAAAGATATACTTGGATCCTGCTTGTTACTAGAACTCAGACATACTACATTAATGGACCAAACTGTGAAATTTACGTGTCTGTTTTCTGGCCCGAAATAAAAAAACACATTAATGCGACAAAAGGTTAAAAGGAGGAGGAGATAGAATCTGAATCACTCGATTCTAATCAGCACGAGTGAACAAAATATAATAAAATTGAATGGTCTAAAGCTATTCATTTCAAAAATATATAGCAGTAATTAAAACAAGGAAATGCTGCTGAAATTCTTGAGATCAGTAGCAAGAAGTTGGCCATTTTTTATAAACTAATGTTGATGTGTTAAAAAAACCTTGTTCAACTAATTGGAGCCTTTTCTTTCTATTGCTATTGGCAGGTTAGTTCTTTAAATTTTCTTTCTTGTACCTTTTCATTATTAAAAATTTGAACACCCTTTTCCTTTTCTAGATAGTCTCTACGTGTATCAAAGTTAGAAAGGGAGGTTATTATAATCTAATTGACTATATATAGAAACATCCCATTACTTAAAAAAAGTGTGAAAGCATGTTCATTTGTAAGTTGAGTTATTGGCTTTGTGTTGCTGGCAGATGCTAGTGCTGATTTGATTCTTGGTATTGGGCTATTTTTTTTATTTTGAATAAAGTTTCAATCTTTATAATTTTGAGTGGTTATAACTGTATCACCAGTATGATATTTGGCTTATCTCATTGTGCAGAAAGACAAGGTTTTGGTTCTTGTTGATGAGTGCATTATACAGCTGCTTGGGTAAGACAAAGTCTGTTCACTTTCTTGTTGTGCGATTTTTATAATCGTTGATATTGCTTGGAATTAGTGGATAGACTCTAGTGGGTATCTACTAGTTTATTTTTTGTGATAAACTAGGCTGGCACAAAGGAAAGACAAAAACTTGGGAATTGTTTTAGGCCAATCAAGGTTTTTTGTTTCAGAATGTCTGTTGCTTTGTTGTGGGTTGTTTCTCCATATACCGAGGTCTCAAATGGGACAGGATTCTTGGATTCAGTCCGAGAAGGGAACTCGATGTGGAATAGGAGTTCGATGTGGAAAGGGAGATTCAAGAAAGGTGGGAGACAGAGGTGGAATTTTGAGTCTTTAAATGCAGATTCGAGATGTTCGTGTTTGGGAAGATCAAGAATTGAAAATGGAAGGACTTTCTCTGTACAATCCAGTTTGGTGGCTAGCCCAACTGGAGAAATGGCCGTGTCATCAGAGAAAAAGGTTTATGAAGTGGTACTGAAGCAGGCAGCTTTAGTTAAGAGGCAGCTGGTATCTACTGATGACTTAGAAGTGAAGCCGGATATTGTTCTTCCGGGGAACTTGGGCTTGTTGAGTGAAGCATATGATCGTTGTGGCGAAGTATGTGCAGAGTACGCAAAGACATTTTACTTAGGTCAGTCTCTGAGTTTTCATTTTTTATCTGTTCTTTAGTTTACAAAACTTTGGTTAAGGTATCAGTTATGATGAAGACAATTTAATCTTTGTTTGGTTCTTATTTAGGAACCTTGCTAATGACTCCAGACAGAAGAAGAGCTATCTGGGCAATATATGGTGATGTTTCAACTTTCAAGACATATAGTATTTCCATGTATATATCTGTGTTCACTTGGGACATAACAGGAGAATTATATTTTAGCTAGGCATGGAATATTATAGGTACAAGTTGAGCTCTACTAGCTTGTGAAACATTATTATATGCATAAAGAGAAGAGATCTAAGTCAAAATTAGTGGAAGAAATGCTAAATTATTAGACTGGATCTGTGGAAGTGTAACATGCTTTTGCTGTTTGTTTTATCAGCTTTCTTGGGAATCTTTACCAAAATTTCAACCTTTTTGCTGGCCCGTAGTTACGCTGTTTGTGCACCAAAATCTTATGATCTTTTATACAGTCCAAAAGGTTAAAGAAAGTATAATTCAGATAATTTTACATTATGCAGTTGGCACCTCCACTTACAGCTTCCTGGTCTCTAGGTGTAAAACTGGTGATCTGATTCTCTTTCCCGTTTCGTTAGAAAGTCCTAAAAGATTGATCAAGCTTTGAGCTTAGTCAATTATGTTATATCTGGTACTTTTGGTGCTTTCATGTATTCTGCTTCCAAGTAGGACTAGATGGTGCCAGTTAGAAACTCCCACTTAAAATTCAAAAATATATGGTGTTTCTGGATTTTAGATTAATTTGTAGTTCAAGCATGTTGAGACTCTAGGAGAAATTGACAATGACTTTTGTATTAGCGCATTTATAAATGACCTTGTCGTCTGAAAAGTGCTCTTTTTTAAACAGTGTGGTGCAGGAGAACTGATGAGCTTGTTGATGGCCCTAATGCATCACACATAACTCCACAAGCTTTAGATAGGTGGGAGGCCAGGCTGGAAGATATTTTCAACGGGCGGCCATTTGATATGCTTGATGCAGCTTTATCTGATACTGTTTCCAGATTTCCTGTTGATATTCAGGTTAGTCTCTCTAATTCGATCATCGTTATCTTTTCCATGTGCAGATTCTACTGTCTTTTGCTGAGTGCTATTCTGATGCAATTACTTGGGGACTGCTGAGTAGATAACATTTAAAGAAAGTATTTCCATATGCTTGTTTTTCTTTGCATCTCTATCTCTCTCTAACACCATTTTGTACTTATATTTGTTATTTGATAAGCAAATTCGGTAATCATTTGCTGTACTGGGTGAAGTTTATTTTGTGTTTAATAACCTCTCTTGCTTGCAACCATGTGAACTATATGATTATTCATCTACATGTTGCAGCCATTTAGAGATATGATTGAAGGAATGCGTATGGACTTGTGGAAATCCAGATACAAGAACTTCGATGAGCTATATCTCTATTGTTACTATGTCGCTGGTACAGTAGGATTGATGAGTGTTCCAATTATGGGCATTGCACCTGAATCACAGGCAACAACAGAGAGTGTATATAATGCAGCTTTGGCTTTAGGGATTGCAAATCAACTAACCAATATACTCAGAGATGTAGGAGAAGAGTAAGTATGAAACTACATATAATGCCCATCGATTGTTTCCTAAGTAAGATGCCAAAATATGCCGAGAAAGAGTTGTTTATTTCTCAGATATAAGTACAGTGTAACGCCTATTGCTCCATTTTGTTTCTTAAAAGTTAGGGGTGACTTGGCCATTCTTTTTATTTCAGTTTATTTTGAAGTACAATGTATTCAGCGCTTAAAATGCCCTAACATATTTCCTTTTGTACAGTGCTAGAAGAGGAAGAGTATACTTACCTCAAGATGAATTAGCACAGGCAGGGCTCTCTGACGAAGACATATTCGCTGGAAGAGTGACCGATAAGTGGAGGATCTTTATGAAGAAGCAAATTCAGAGGGCAAGAAAATTCTTTGACGAGGCAGAGAAAGGTGTTACAGAACTGAGTTCTGCTAGTAGATGGCCGGTAAGCAGTCATAAAGTTATGTGCTTACTAGTACAATTGATCGTTCATATCTGCTACGCCCTTTTATTGTCTGTTACGCGCTGCTTATGTTCCTACATCACAGAGGAAAGAGAGCTTGATCGATGTACCTATGCATTTAGATCAAATTTTGCATTGAGCTTACATTGTCAATCTTTGTCCTAATATGAAGAATGAGCTAATTTTTCTTACTGCTGCAGGTGTTGGCGTCTTTGCTGTTGTATCGCAAGATATTGGATGAGATTGAAGCAAACGACTACAACAACTTCACAAGGAGGGCTTATGTGAGCAAGCCAAAGAAGCTTCTGACCTTGCCCATTGCTTATGCAAGATCTCTAATGCCCCCTAAGACAACTTCTTCTCCCCTGGCAAAGACATGAATGAAGTTGTTCAAAGGCAATTTGAGGCCTATACACTAAAGAAAATCAGGTACTTAATTGTAAATGAGATATCTTCTGCTACATGTGTATGATCATCAAAAGTAGATTGTAAATTCAATATGACTATTTCTATAGATTGTTTCTTCACACTCAAACCCTCAAGAAAGATAAGTCATTGGTTCATCTAGAGATTAAGTCAAATTGCATGATTGAAGTCCAACTTCAGTTCAGGGGTGGAACTACATTCATTCCAGGGTGGTCAGATGAACACCCTTCGTCGAGTTTTTTTTCGAATATACAAGTTAAATACAAATAATTTTGATATATCCATTATTGGACACTTTTGATATAAAAATTACCGACTCATATTTTAAAAATATGAACACTCTTGATGGAAATACTGACTCCGTCATTGCTTCAGTTGAGTGCAAACATTTACTTGGGCTTCACGAATTAATTCCATTTGAATTTCATGCCACGTGTCGAGAGTGACGTGGAATATCAAGACACATCGAAAGTCAATAAGATCATGTCGTGTGTACAAGCCAATTAAACTTCATGCATTAACACTATATATCAATGGCATAGTATTGAGTTTGACAAATGGAAGAAATTCTTATGAAAGATGTTGCTTAATTTCTTGAGAATATAATGTTACTAGGTTAAATGAATCTGAATAAACAAATCGAATAGGTCTCAAGAATGGTCAACCATTTTGATGAAAGCTTGCTAGAGTATACGGGGACAGAATCCAACAATGACAAAGTTGCTCACAAAAGTTGTTAAAAAATTATTAAATCTATAAATGCGCTACACGAGGAGGTATGATGGAGCCAACGTTTTTTCATGAAAGGGATTTAAAAAATAAAATGTAATACAACAAATAAGATTCTTAACGTTTACTATAGTTATGACTTTATATATATTACATATTAATTTTTGAAGTAGGCTCTTCGTATGATTTGATAAAGATTTAAATCTTCTCTGTCCCATTTTATATGACCTTTTTTTTAATTAATCTCCTTCAAAATGACATATTTCTACATATCTATAATTTATTTTATATCACAAATTTTTTTAAAAAATCTTTTTAAAATTCGTGGTAAGTCAAAATAACTCATATAAATTACAACGAAGGAAGGCCAATTGAGTTAGTATTATTATTGAAAAATAGGCTAACTGAGTTAATTATTCAAGAAAATTAAAGAAGCACCATAGAGGCCACGAAAATTTCGCACAAAAATTCTTTCACCATAACACCAAATTGCTAGTCCTTTTAAATGAGAGTTTTTACACCATGCATGAAGATACAATCACGTCTTAATTATATTTTATAGGAATTTTAACAAATTCAAACACTCTTCCATTTTAATTTATTTGTTCGATTTTGATTTGACACAAAATTTTAGAATGCAAATAAGATTAAGAATATACATATCTTGTTGCCTTAACGTAGCACACAAATTAATTTATGTCCATGCACACGTTATTAGACATCCAATATTATTAATTCAGTCTTTTGGTAAGTCAGACTTTCCACTCAACCACTGGTTGCTGCTCATCTTCACGTGCCAACCCCCAACTATAAGAAAAATAGTTGTTAAATATGCAAGTCATCAAATTTAGGTACAATCATACAGGCAGCAAGTACGACTGTTTTAAGCACTTTACTTTAAAATAGTAACATCACATGACAAGTACAACCCCCACTACTATCTCTCTCTTTTTTTAATCTCTATTTTTTCCATGCAAATGAAATTGTCTATTTAAGCATATAAAGTATAGAGTCAATAATTGATCATAAACAAGAGAAGTATAAGAAATTTCAACTTAGTGTACTAGGATTTCACAGAAAAAGAAAAAAAAAATGGTAGTGAAAGTGTATGGTTCAGCAATGGCTGCATGTCCACAGAGGGTCATGGTTTGTCTTATAGAATTGGGAGTCGAATTTGAGCTTATACATGTCGATCTTGATTCTCTTCAGCAGAAAAAACCTGAGTTTTTTGCTTTTTCCAAGTAATTTTTTTCTTTCATGTTTTACTTTCAATATTGATTACTTATTTTCTAAATTATTTCTCAAGAGCTAAAACTATACAACAATTAATATGAGTATTATGATAAAATGCGCATATCAGTTATTATTCCATAAAGGATGTGCATAGTCTAAAGTGAATGAAGGGAGTATTATATAAACTACTTGGTTTAACGTGTATTTGTTATATTATTGCAGCCATTTGGACAGGTTCCAGTCATTGAAGATGGTGGATTCAGGCTTTTTGGTAATAGTCTACATGTAATATGCTATGGTCATTATTATACAGTATATATACATTTTCAACTGGGCCAGGCCCAACTGGCCCATTGAGGCTGCTAATCGGTAACCAAACTGGGCTGGGCTTCTCTTAATGGGCCAAGGAGGCAAATCAGCCCAGTCCACTAGGAAATTAGCTCAGGAAAGTTAACTCATTCTATTTTGATCCACCAAATTAAGTTCATGTAAAAGTTAGGCTAATATATACCTTAGATTTACTCCTGAGAAACTTTGTCAAAATATTTTTAATAAAGAAAAAAATGATATTAGCCTATTAAGTAATTAAAAAATTGTAAGAGAGCAGCAAACAGATAAGTTAAACTTGATAAGAGTTGAGTTATGACCATGAGTTTACTTAAAAAACTCGAACTCATTCATCCCAAATACTCCCTCTGTTTTATATTATTTAAATTTTTGGGACTTTTTTTAAGGTTCAAAATATTTGAATTGTTCAAAGTTCAAGGTAAATGTTTTAAAACTTTTTCCAGCCCTTTCAGTTATTGAACTTTTATATTTTCTAGGATATAAATTACACTACGTATTTATGATTTTACAAAGGGAAATAGTGGAAAGTATGGTGTAAATTTTGTCTTTACTTCACAAATTCAATTATTTTGAGACAAAGAGAGTAATATTTAGCCATTTTAATGAGTTCATTTATTAACTTAATCTATTTTGATCCGTCCCATCTGCCCCAAAACCCATTACATAAACGGTCCAAGCTAGGTCAGCCTTTTCTTTTTTAAAATAAAAGTATTTAACATCCAAATTTTGATTTTGATTTTGATATTTCCAGAATCTAGAGCAATAATAAGGTACTATGCAGCAAAATATGAAGACAAGGGAAGGAAACTAACAGGAACCACATTGGAAGAAAAAGCTCTGGTAGATCAATGGTTAGAAGTGGAATCGAACAACTTCAATGACTTGGTATACAACATGGTACTCCAACTCCTCGTATTCCCTAAAATGGGACAGATCAGTGACTTGACCGTTGTACAAAAATGTGCCAACAAGTTAGAAAAAGTGTTGGATATTTACGAACAAAGGTTGTCTAAGAGTAAGTACTTAGCAGGAGATTTTTTCTCCTTGGCTGATCTAAGCCACCTCCCTAGCCTTAGATTTTTGATGAATGAAGGTGGCATTGCACACTTGGTGACTCAGAGAAAGTCTCTGCATGATTGGTATTTGGATATTTCAAGCAGGCTTGCTTGGAGCAAAGTGTTGGACCTCATGAACATGAAGAAATCAGAGATGTTACAAGGGCCAGCTAAAGAAGAAGTAACACTTTAAGAAAAATTACAACTCTAAGCAAGCGGCATGGATATTCAGAATTCATATATACTTTAGTATGGAATTGAAGCGTTGTTGTTACAATTTTTTTTTTTTAACAAGAAAATCACTAAAGTCGAGATATAGCAAGAATCTGCTTGTGACTTTGATTATATGCTCGAGGCTTTTCCCTTTTGACTTGGGTTGATTTCTTGCTTGTTTGATCAGACACCAAAAATGTCTATGCCACTTCTCTTAAATGGTATTTCTGCACTTTCCCTGTTCCTGTTTTAGGCAATTCTTCCACAAATTGTACCTTCTTTGGAACCATGAATCCTGGCAAGTTCTTCCGACAGTGAGCTATAATGTCCGATTCTTTAAGCTCGGAGTCTTTCCTCAATATAACAAAAGCACATGGACTTTCACCCCACCTAGGATGTGGCATGGCCACAACAGAGGCCTCTAGCTGATAGTTTCTGTTTATATAGAGAAGAAGCTGAGCCTAAGCAACTCTAGCCCGCCTTATTTTCTCCTCCATACTTTTATATTTGAAGGAAAAAAAAAAACAAAAGAAATATTGGCATAGTACTGAACATGCATGCGGAGTTTTGCAAAAATTACTTCAATACGTCTACATCTCCTATTGATAAGTGTACTATTTTCAAAAATATTTATGTCTGTTACTTTAAGCGCATTATTTTCATCCCGAATTAGCAATCATCCCAGCTTAAAGAAAAATATTTTAAATATTTCACTTAAATTATTTAGCCATACTTTCAAAAACACAAAATTTCGGATGAAACAAAACTCGTGCCGAAAAGGTGTTCAACATGCATTTGGAGTTTTTCAAGGGCCGCCACATTTTTGAAGACACGAATAGGAAAAAATAGCCATATAAGAAAATATATACTAGTTAATTAACTAATATAATTATAGTTTGAAATAATTACAACTCATAACTAATATTTTTATCTAACTATAGTTAAGAGTTTGTATAGGGAACTCCATCAAAATATACAAACACTATAAATTTTACAGCAACAACAACAACAACATACCCAGTGTAATCCCACAAGTGGGGTATGGGGAGGGTAAAATTTACGCAGACCTTACCACTACCTCATAGAAGTAGAGAGGCTGTTTCCTGGACTATGAATTTTACAGCGAATTATACAAATCATGCGTGAATTATATAGTAACATAAATAAACACTGCAATTGTATAATAAATTATACAAACATTATGCACGAATTGTATAGCGAAATATAAAAATGTGATACAACAACTACGAATTGTATAGCGAAATAAACAAACACTGCGAATTGTATAACAAATTATACAAATGTTGTGTGTGAATTATATAGTGAAATATACAAACACATTACAAAAATTACGAATTATATGGTGAATTGTACAAACATTATATATAAACTGCGAATTGTATAGCAAATTATACAAACAATGTGCGAAGTGTATAGAAAAATATACAAAAATTGTTGTAGCTATAGTTATGAAATGTAATTACCCAGACTATAGCAATAAAGCATAATTAAAATATTTTTGAGTGGTTATGCACCGAAAAATCTCAAAGAAGTATTACATTATACGTCATGTATTATACCAAACTAAGGGGTCCAACTAAGCACAAAAATACGTAATCCACCCAAAAAATTATGGATTAGGCTCAAAATAATTTGAATTGGGTCCGAATCAACCCACTCAAACCTTAATCCATTTTAAAAGAATTTTCAATAAAGTTCAATTTAATCGAATTACTATCTTTTTTATATCTTATAGGATTTATTTATCTATTTTAACTTTTTATTTTTAGTTTTTTGAGTTAAAATACAAATTGTGGTTATAAAAGATAAATAATAATATGCTAAAATTATTGAGATTAAGCAGGTTAAATTGGGTGGGTCATAATCTAACTCAAATTTTAGCATATTTGAGCCCAAAGTAAATTTGAATGGATCGTAACTGCAACTCAATTTCCATCTCAATTCATCTTATTATTTTTCAATTTCAACCCAACTTGTACGGTTTAAGAATGGAGTCATTTATATTAAAAAAAAATTAAGAAATTTCTTTCAATATTCCCTTAAATTAGAATTGAATGGAATATTATTTATATGCTGACATACTTTTTTCAAGAAGTGATAAAGTTAAGATTGTTCACGAAAAATCAAAGAGAATTCCTGATATTTTCTTATTTGATTTTTGTTTTGTTTTACATTTTAAAAAATAAAAAAAATTAATTTTATTTTAATTTTACATTTTAAAAGTCGATATATTTGATTTTTGTTTTGGTTTTAAGCAAAAAATAATCGTGTTAGACTTGCTATATGAGTACGTATATTGCATGCATATGTAATTAAAAAATTAAATTTTTATGTGCATATTAATCCGCTGTACTCTTAATTTATGCATAATTTTGTTTTTTTTTACTGATGATTCATATGTCCTAAAATAACTTCTCATTCTTTATTTACATAATAAATGTAATGACTGAGAGTTATAAATTTATTTTGTTTAGATTTATAACATAAATAAATAAATTTTATTTAATATAATTTATTACATTTAATGAACCCATATGAATTACTATATAAATATTTTCTCTCTTTTATTCATCACTATTATTTAAAACATGCAGACAGATGAAATCCATGTCAAAAATTTAACGAAGCCTCACGCATCTGCCTTTCCCATATTTGGATACACACCCAAAAAGAATAGTTTGATAAAAAAAAAAAGGGAATGACTTGGTAGTTTCCACACTTGACTATCCAGGTGGGACAACAACCTTAAGCTTCTGTTTTAACAAACAAAAAGAAAGGAACACAAAAAAACTATTCCCTTTGTCGAATTTTGGTTGTTAAACTTTTGAATTTTGTACAGAAAGTATTTATTTTAAAAGGCATATAAAATAATTATTTGACTCCTCAAATTCAAATATCATGTAAATCAAAATGTAGAGAATAATTTACACAGAAGAGGCCATACAATGAGTTGTTGATTGAAGCACAACAAAAAGAATTAGATAAGTCAAAAGTCGCACTATTGTGACAGTGTTTAAAAATTATTTTAATTTAAAAATACTTAAAATAAATTAATTTAACTCTCTTTTTTTTTCACGTGGCGTGAAAGTTATTACGTATTATTACTGGGAAGAAATTTTAATTGATCAAAAGACTTTTTATATTATCACGTGGTATAACAAAAGTCTTTTCTTTGATTTTATAACTTTTATAGCTCTGTCAATTTTATGTAGATTTAGAGAGAAGACATAGGTATGCTTTTGCTTTCATATATTTCTTTTTTTATTTTAATAAGTGGAAATTTGGTGGTAAACAAAGGGCATTTTGTGATATTTTAATATCCAATATTTTACATCTCCTGATAACACACATTTGACTGTTTGAGTAATTATAAAATAAAGTGGTCCATGTGCAGATTTTTTATGTTATCACGTGGTATTGCAAAAGTTTTTTTTGAATTTCTTTCAGGTAGCTTTGTCAATTTTGCTGTTGATCTAGAGAGAAGAAATTGTATGTTCTGCTTCCATTTTTTTAATTTAATAAACGAAATTTTTGGCGTACAGTTGATGAATTAACAAATTATGGTGTCTAGCAAAGGGACCAGGTGCTATATCTTTAGCGATCTACTAGTAAATTGGGGGCAGCTGTTAAAATTGACACGTTAGTGAAATTCTTTTTGACTATATTTCGTATTGATTGACCAAAGAGCGAGGTTTCTCTCATCGCACTTAAGCGGGGTTTCCTAAAATTCAATGGTGTGCTTGGAAAAAGGATTATTCAGAAAAGGTGAAAAGAGATATCATTCTCTCGATGCGAAAACATAATTTTTACCCAAGGACCTAATGGAGCAAGTTCAATAGAGTTTTCTTTAGTAGGTATTGTGTCTGAGTTATCAAGCATTGCAAGATCGGTTAAATACATGTTATAACAAGTTAATACAATAATACTTATTATAGCATATTTTTCTTGTAGCTTGGTTTGAAATTTGTTGTTGCCAATGTAGACAGAATTTCAGGGAAATTAAATACTACTTCAAAACGATAATCCGTTGTAATTTTTCAACTCTGCGAGTCACTTGTCGCTGCCAAAAAGAATCTCCAGACGATGAATTTGTATGAACAAAATGCGTCTCATTACTCATACAGTCATTAATTAATTGCAGTACAATCGAAAGAGATCCATGACGGCTATGTTAAGGTGATGTTACATCTATTAAAATAAATGACTAAAGACGAGACAAAGCAAGAATCTGCTCGTGACTTTCATCGTATGCTTGAGGCTTTTCCCTTTTGACTAGGCTTGATTTTTTATTTGTTTGATCAGACACCACAAATGTCCTTGCCACTACTCTTAAATGATTTTTCTGGACTTTCCCTGTTCCCGTTTTCGGCAATTCTTCCACAAATTGAACCTTCTTTGGAACCATGAATCCTGGCAAGTTCTTCCGACAGTGTGCTATGATGTCTGATTCTTTAAGCTCGGAGTCTTTCCTCAATATAACAAAAGCACATGGACTTTCACCCCACCTAGGATGTGGCATGGCCACAACAGAGGCCTCTAATACATATGGATGTTTCAGTATTGCACTTTCTACTTCGACGCTGCTGATGTTCTCTCCACCTGATATGATCACATCTTTGCATCTGTCTTTGATCTCCAAATACCCATCTGGATGGATTACTCCCATGTCCCCTGTGAAAAACCAACCATCCTTGAATACTTCTGAATTTGCCTTTTCATTCTTTAAGTACCCCTTCATGATGCTGCTTCCCCTGAGGCATATTTCCCCTGTTGTTTTCCCGTCACGAGGCACGCTCTGCATATTCTTGAAGTTCTTCACATCAATATCAGCGAGTGTTAGTATGCCCAGTCCTTGCCTTGCCTTTAACTTGGCTTGCTCTTCCCAGGGCAAATTTTTCCACTTGGCTTGAAACTCGCACACAAGGGCTGGCCCAGTGGCCTCGGTAAGCCCATAAGCATGGACCACGTGGAATCCCAGCCTCTCGATTTTTTCAAGTAGTGGTGCTGGTGGGGGTGCACCCCCAACCAGAATTTGGACTTGGGTGGTTATTTGGCGCTGCTCGTGTGGCTTGGCCTCGAGGATTATGTTGAGGACAATCGGTGCAGCACACATATGCGTAACTTTGTGTAACGCTATGTTGGAGTAGATTTCTTGGGCTGTTGTGTTGCGGATGCAGACATTGGTCCCACCCCTTGCAGCTATTCCCCATGTGAAAGTCCAACCATTGCAGTGAATCTTTGTCGATGTATTCAAAGTCGACAAAAAACATCTTGGCTTCGGAGTGCTTGAGAATAAGGGCAACATTTCTAGGGTCCAGCCTTGTATTGATAGCATTTAGGACAGCCCCTGCCATTGGCACAGCAAAATGCATTTCTAACATGGCCGGTACATTTGGTGCAAGAACCGAGACCTACATCATCATAAAATTAAGCAAATTAACATATATGATCATATTCTCAATACTCTCGTATGTTAAATAATAGGATGAATCGATGCACTTACCACGTCGTTCTTAACAATGTTTAAGGAGCGGAGTGAGGAAGCTAGTCGACAACAACGTTGGTATGTTATCCTCCAAGTGAAGCGTATATTTGCATAAATAATAGAGGTGCGGTCGGCATAAGAATTAGAGGCTCTGGTTAAGAAGGTGAGAGGAGTAAGAGGCACATAATTAGCTCCACATTTGGGTAATTTGTCCATGGGATTCAAAAAGGAAAGAATAAATTGATTCTTATTACTAATAAAATGGTCTGTATTGGAAAATTTGAGCAAAGATAGGCTGTAGAATTTGTGCAAGAGATGCAGCTCACGGGTTGTGTTTATATAGAGAAGAATCTCAGCCTAAGTGGAACATGGACCCATATCCATTTGGTCCCCTAATGGTTGTTTAGATGGAAATAACAAGGACGTTTCAGTGAATGTGTAATATGAAAACCATATGAATTGACCTACTCACAGACACATTCACAAAAATTAATACTTAAAATAAAAATGTCCCAATAATGACCTGGTACTGGCAGTTTTCAGTTTTGACAAACTTTTTGTTACGTTGCCTCGCGCATTTACCCAGTTGGAACAATATCCTTGAGCCACTTCTATTTTAACAAACATAAAGAACGAAAAAAGTACCAGAGGTGTCAATACTAGTATCTAAAAAATAATTTTAACTCCCACTACACTAAACATTCAACTTGTATCCAGAGGTGTCAATATTTGTATAAATATTTATTAAATCAAATTTTGACCTATATATATAATGTAATTTTTTGACGAAGGGGTATCACTTGATACTCCTCGTCCCAGGGTGGCTCCGCCCCTGCAGATACAATAATACACAAACGAGGACCTAAAATGTGTTGATGATTGCAGCAAAACAAAAAAGAAATTAATCTATGTCCCATATTACGTCTAGTGATTAAG
>DF357385.1:161070-176782 GCA_000787875.1 Solanum virginianum | reverse complement strand
GACGCCACTACTGGCATTGCGAATCAAGTTGACATCAACTGATTTCATAAAGCCAGTTAGTTCAATAGGGGGCATAACTACCAAAAGTAGATTATTTGAGTGCAACTATTTAGGAGTTCGTCTCAGAAGACATAATTTGTTGAAAAATTTCAAAAGAATAACTTTTTTTTTTTTCAAATCAAAACGATAAGGTGCAGGCCTGTTTGCGCCTTACTCTGTTATTTCTTTTTTGCTAATTTTTTCTTTTAAGTTTGAATTTTTTTGTTTTGCTTTTTTTCCCTTTCTTTTTTCTCATTTCATATATAATGAGATTAGAGCTCTATTGAGCTACCATATCCGGACAACGTTATTTGATAATAAATCAATCTCCAGCTTAAGTAATGTCCTCAACTTGCGTTGAATGGCTTCGGAGCCAAAAGAACAACAAATTTATTGAAAAATTCAAAAATGATAACTATTTTTCACTGTTGATTTGATTTTAATACTGTAGTTTTATTTTATTTTTGAAAAAAATATTATATAATTTGTACATAGTGATTATTTATTGATAAGTTAAGTACTCCCTCCATTCAACAACAACAGTTGCCCACAATTGATTTAACGCAAGAATTAAGTAGCAATAAATGAAAGGGTACGCAATTTTAATAAAATTCCTTGAATATAATAAAATATAATAGAAAAATAACTATAATTAAAGACAAGTTTTGAATGTAAAATAAGTTTTTAATGTCATAACATAGACAAATATTGTAGGACATCTATTTTTAATATAGAGGACAATTAAAGATAAATCAAGGATGTAATTATTTATTATCAAATTAATTAATTGTTTTATATTAAATATGTACAAATGTTTTTAGAAGATTATTTATCTACTTGTCACATTTTTAAAAGTAAAATAAATTTTCATTTAAGTTATAATCAATATGCAAATAACTTAGATACGAAAATAAAAAATAATTACTTTTTAAAAAAAATTCAACAAATTTGTTGCCCTTTTGAATTTAAAACCATGCAAGTTGAAGACATTACTTAGGCTAAAGATAGATTTATTATCAAATAAAACTATTCAAATTTAGTAGCTAAAGAAGCTCGTTGAAGCGCTAATCTCATTATATATTAATTTTTTTTTAAAAAAGGAAGAAAAATCAAAGTTAAAAAATAAAATAAAATAAAAAACAGTTAGCCAAAAAAAAAAACGCAAGGTGCATGTCCCATGTCGAAGGTTGTAGAGCCGTCTTTCTCTTTTATTTCTATCGATGATAACAACACAAGATAAGATATACAATTTTTCTATGTCTTTATCGTTTTGATTTAAAAGAAAATTAAGAATTTTTTTTAACAAATTTGTGCATCTCTTGGCTCCAAACTTAATGTTTAATTTACTATCACATTCACACCACATATTCTGTATTTGAATTAGATATAAATTTTAAAAATCTCACTTCTTCTTAAAGAAAATTTAAAAATAATATGTTAAATTAAGTAATATCTTTTCCAACACTTTCTTTCTTTTTGTTGCTGGTTGTTTCAATCATTGAAATGACAATTCTCTTATGGATGAGACGTTTTGTTTTTTGTCTTTAAGATATTTTTGGAAACATGCAGTCATATGACTTTCATTTTATTATAAGTATAATTTTTTTAATTATTATTATTATTATATAAAAATAATTAAAGTATAAAATTTATTATGACAAGTCGTTTTCTGTTTGGCCCTAAAGGAGTCACGTAATTTCAATATTCGTCACACAAAAATAATATTTTTAAAACGTCATTAAATTTTAATCAATTAAAAATGAATTTCACCTAAATTTTATCATTTTGTACCGAAAAAATAACATGATACTTTACAATAACTTAATTACATTAGAGAGGATTTTAAAGACCTCTCTTAATATTTTACTTCATTGCAACAAACAAGCTTGTTATGATGTACAATACTAGCATCATTATTTTTCTCCCTTTTTCTTTCTTGTTTGGTGGGGGTGGGAGTGGGGGATGAGAGTAGAAAATAGAGGATTAATTTTTTTTTATTACTAATTTATTGTAGAACTTAAAATCAGATCAATTATATGAGATCATATTGGAAAGGATCATTGATTAGTTAGATATAATGTTAGTTTAGACATAGTGTGTGTTAGTTGGATTCAATTAATACTTGGTAGTTAGTTAGTTAAGAGCAATTAGAGAGTGATTATATGGGAGAGAGTACATAATAGTTAATATAGGCCACAATTAAATATATGTATATATACACATGTACAGTGTATACGAAGTAACTATACACAAGTGAAGGAATACTCATTCTTCTTCATCTGCTTTCTTCTTCTCCAATACATCTGCTTCCTCTCCCTCTCTCTCTTTAACATGGTACCAGAGCGGGATTGAGGCGACTCAATTTCTCATAACAGTGGATTGACACTCGCCAGAAATCAGCTCAAATCGATGGCAACAATGGCGGATTCAGCAACCGACGCCACTACTGGCATTGCGAATCAAGTTGAAACCCTCAATCAAGTTGAACGGAGGCAAAATCTTCCTCTTTATTTGCACAATTCGGATACTTCGGGGTCTGTTCTTACCGCTGTGAAGCTCACAGGGATGGAAAACTATTCACTGTGGAGTAGATCTATGTTAATTAATCTCCGAGCTAAGAGTAAGCTAGGGACATACAGAAGGAGTGATTACAATGGAGAGATAGAGGAGCAATGGGAGAAGTGTAATGCGTTTGTCTTAGCTTGGATCATGAACACTGTGTCACAAGAGCTTCTCAGCAGCATTGTCTATGCAACAGATGCAGCAATGGTGTGGACTGATCTAAAGGAGCGATTTGACAAGGTTGATGGATCCAGAGGATATCAGTTACATAGAGAAATTTGTACAATTAATCAAGGTAACATGTCGATTTCTGCTTATTTTTTAAAACTAAGGCTGTTGTGGGATGAATTTGATGCTTTGGTTCCTCTATCGTTATGCAATTATGATAATTCTAGGACTTACATTGATCATTTGACGTGTCTGAGATTGTTTGCTTTTTCTAATGGGTCTGAATTATGTGTATGCCCATGATCGTAGCCAAATCTTGATGATAAGTCCATTACCTAGTGTTGGTAAGGCTTATGCCATGATTATGGCAGATGAGGGCCAAAGATTGGCTGCTAGTTCACATGCAAGAAGCAATATACCAGAGCAGATGGCTTTGTATGCAGAGAGAGGAAATTTTCCTGGTATGCCAGAACAAATGGCTATGTGTGTAGGGAGAGGAAATCTCCCTAGGAAGTTTCAACCCAGGAAGAAGAACTGAGATCAGATTTGCAGCTATTGCAAGCTTCAAGGTCATATAAAGGAGGAATGTTACAGGTTGAATGGCTATCCATCTGATTGGAAATTCAAGAAGAAGTCTGGAGGACCAACAAACAGTTATTGTAAGCTTCAAGGTCATGTGAAAGAAGAGTGTTACAGGTTGAATGACTATCCTTCTGATTGGAAATTCAAGAAGAAGTCTAGAGGACCAACAAACTTGATACAGAATGGTAGAAATCAAAATGCAGCCAATATAGTGGCTACCACCCACAATGAGATGGCTGATGCTTTTGCTCCTGTGAATGCTGTGATAACAGGAAAATCAATTGATTCTGGTTCTATCATGGCAACACAACCAACATTCACCCCTAGTCAGTACAACAGGATATTAAACATGCTGAAAAGGAAAGATGTAGGGACAAGTTCAGGCAATGCACCAGATAACATGGCCAATATGACAGGTATGACCACCACACTTAATGTCTTATCTGTAAGTAATGGTAGTATACAGGGCAAGACTGAGAAAGAAAAGGGAAATTAGATAGTAGATTCAGGTGCTACATGTCACATGACACACAAACTAGATAAGCTTTGTCATGCATTTAGTTGTGTCAATAGAAAGGTGCACTTACCTAATGGTGAAACTGCACAAGTATCACATACTGGCTGTTGTAACACAATTGATGGAAGAGTACTAGATAATGTATTGGTAGTGCCTGTATTCAAGCACAACCTGCTTTCAGTATCAAAATTAACTAAGCAGCTGAACTGCTCAGTTAATTTCTTCCATGAGTTCTTTGTACTCCAGAACCTCTCCAGTGGAAAGGTGAAGGGGATTGGTAAGGAGAGTGATGAACTATATTATCTACCTGCTGCATTGCAATGTGAGGAAGACAGACAGTGTTGATGGCACAATGCTCCATTACAGAGAAGTTGTTGTGGCACAATAGATTAGGTCATCCTTCTGTAAAAGTGCTGCAACACTTGTTCAGGGATAAGCACATCAATGACAGTGATGAATGTAATAAATGCTCTATCTGCCCTCTTGCTAAGCAGACTAGATTGCCTTTTCATATGAGTGTGTCTAGGACATTAGCTAATTTTGATTTGATTCATTTGGATGTATGGGGACCTTACAGAATTGTTACTCACAATGTGTCTAGGACATTAGCTATTTTTTATTTGATTCATTTGGATGTATGGGGACCTTACAGAATTGTTACTCACAATGACTTCAAATTCTTTTTAATAATAGTTGATGATCTCAAGAATGTATTGGTTATATTTGTTGAAATTGAAGGGTGATGTATTTTCTGTGTTACAATCTTTTCTGAAACTGGTGCAAACTCAGTTTAATAGAAGTGTCAAAAGGATAAGGACTGACAATGGGACTGAGTTGTTTAATAATGAATGTTGTAATCTGCTGAAATCTCTTGGCATTGTACATGAGAGTAGTTGTCCATACACTCTACAGAAAAATGGAGTGGTTTAAAGAAAATACAGGCATATATTTGAAATAGCTAGAGCAATCAGGTTTCAGGGTAATATTTCTATCAAGTTTTGGGGAGAGTGTGTGCTATCTAGTATATATCTGATTAATAGGCTTCCTACTCCAGTTTTAAAAGGCAAATCTCCATATGAGCAGTTCCATGGACATAAAGCAAGTATTCAATAAACAACAGCCATTATTTCCTGCAGAATCTATTGTGACATCAGATGATCTTCCTATCAGTGATGAAGATAAAGACCTTCCTGTACCTATTCCAGTAATTGATACATGCTTAGAAAGGGATTCAATAGACACAAATGATTCTCTACCAGCTCCAGAGGTTATCCCAAATGAAGAGCTAACTACTCAACCTAATAATGATACTACTTGCAATTCCAGTCAAGAAGTCCACCAGAACTTCTCATCCTCCTATCTGGATGAGAGATTATGTGAGCCAGACATCTAAATCTCTTTCTCAGAGTAACTATGTGTCTTATAAAAATATATCCTTCAAGTATAGAGCTTATCTATCTATGTTATCCACAGATGTTGAACCAAAAACTTTTGAGGAAGCTGTCAAAGACAAAAAGGTGGATACATGTTATGCAACAAGAAGTACAGGCCTTAGAGGAAAATGGGACTTGGGAGATAGTTAAACTGCCAGAAGGGAAGAATATTGTAGGCTGCAAATGGGTGTTTAAGATCAAATACAATGATGATGGCCAGGTTGATAGATTCAAAGCCTTTGCAGTGCAGCTGCTTAGCTAGTTCATGCAGTAACCAAAAATGTCACACTGGAAAGCTGCATTGAGAGTTATTAGGTACATTAAATTGGAACCTGGAAGGGGGTTGCTCATGAGCTCTAAATAGAAGCCTCAGTTAAGTGGTTATTGTAATGCAGATTGGGCTGCCTGTCCAAGCACAAGAAGATAAGTTACTGGATTCATTTTGAAATTTGGTGATTCACCCATCTCCTGGAAATCCAAGAAGCAACACAGTCTCCAGAAGCTCCACAGAGGCAGAATATAGGAGTCTAGCTGCATTGATAGCTGAAGTTGTGTTAGTCACAAGCTTATTCAAGGAGTTGGGTGTGGTATTAATCGAGTAAGTTCTCATTCACTGTGACAACAAATCAGCCTTGCAGATTGCAGCCAATCCAGTCTTCCATGAAAGAACAAAACATATAGAGATAGATTATCACTTCATCCGGGAAAAGATCCAGCAAGGGCTCATCAAAGCTGTCTATATTCATACCAAAGAACAACAAGCTGACTTGCTCATTAAAGCACTTGGAAATACTCAACATGATCTACTATTAGGCAAGCTTGGATTATTCAATCTCTTCAATACATCCAGCTTGAGGGGGAGTATCGGAAAGGATCATTGATTAGTTAGGTATAATGTTAGTTTAGACATAGTGTTAGTTAGTTGGATTCAATTAATACTTGGTAGTTAGTTAGTTAAGAGTGATTAGGGAGTGATCATATGGGAGAGAGTACATAATAGTTAGTATAGGCCACAATTAAATATATGTATATATACACATGTACAGTGTATACGGAGTAAATGCTTTTTTTTCCTTTCCTTGTACTTTCAATATGAATTTCATGGAAAATGTTTAGTTAGGGAAAAATGTTTTTCGCAAGCAAGAGGCTTACATTCCAGGAAACAGTCTCTCTACTTCTATGAGGTAATGATAAGGTTTGCGTATATTCTATTCTATTCAGACCTCACTTGTGAGATTTCACTGGGTATGTTGTTGCAAGCAAGAGGCTTACATGTATCATTTGAGTCCGTGCAGGATTTGTACTGCAATAAAGTCAGATCCTTCATCAGTGTTTTAAAAAACGTTCTTGAGGCAAGTTTCCAGGAAGAATGTAGTAAAAATATATTTATTTTTTGAGAATCAAATTATATAAATATTTATTAATATTTTATAATATATTTTTTCATCATATTAATATAAAAAATAATTTATAATATTTTTTATATAATTTTTATATATTTAAATATTAAATTAATCTAATTCAATATCATTTTGAAAATTAATGATGATAGACTCCGTAAAAGTATTGATCATTTAAAAATATTTCAAAAACAGTTTCTCTATTTTTATGAGGTATTGGTAAGGTCTGCTATATTTTACCCTCTCTAAGCCCCACTTATGAGATTTTACTAGGTATGTTATTGTTATATTATCGATAATTTAAAATATATATTTATTATTTAGTATTTCTTAATTCACGAGTAAAATTAATAGTGAACTAATATTGTTCGATGTCATTATAATCAATAAAAGCTAGTACTATAAGCAAGGACAGTTTGGAATGACTTTACTTTGACTGAACAAAAGTTTGACTGGAAAATTAAGTTTCTTTCTTTCCCTCTTGTATTTTCACACATTAACTTCAATGGAAAACGATATAGTTCTGCAACTTACATGCGTGCATCATTAATTTGGTGCATAATTTAAATTCCAAGAAATAACATTTTCAAAGAGAGAAATACAATTCCCAATTAATAACAATTCAACACAACCATTTCCATGAAAAAATTACATTAAGAGAGTCGTCTTTAAAAATAAATTATATAATACATAAATTTAAATTCAATCAAGTACTAATATAAGTCTCAAACACCGAATGAGATAATATGACAACTGATCAACAGAAAAAAAAAACAATTAATTAAGAATTCCTATATACTAATACATAATTTGACCAAAGTATAATATCTAGAATCATAGTACCATGCATAAACAAGGAAAGTTGAGACGACTTTTACTGACTATCAAATTTATTTAATTTAAAAATAAGGTCAACAATTATTTAATTAAGTTTAACAACGTAACAAAGGGTTTGATTGCCATGGAAAAATGTGAGAAATTGCATGACAAAGAGTTCCATGCTTCCACATGTAACTAAACTCTATTATATATTCTTACTTAAATTCAATTCAATTCCTTTGAACAGAAAATAACTTCAAGAATTTTAATTTAATTCTCTTTGGAATAAAAAAATAACTTCCAATCTTTTCCTTGAATTTTCACGTACCATGGAAAACGATAAAGTTATGCACAAGGATGACAAATAGGTAAGTTGGGTTAAATTTGAGCAGGTTACAACATGTCAATATAGTGAATGGGTCAAGATCTAATCTAATTCGAATTTGTTTGAATCAAAATGTGTTGGGTCAAAAAGGGGTTGAGTAATGGGTTAAAGAGCGAGTCAAGACCCAATGCGACCCAACTTTTACCAAATTTTACTTGTTTTTTTTAAAAAATATTTTAGTACTTAATTAAATTACATTTTTCTTTATTATGGCTATATAAAATATATCAAATTAAAAAAAAGTGTTTCAAAAATATTTTAGCAATATCTCTTTCGAGTCAATTCAAATTACATATCAATCCAATTTTAAATAGGTTGAGTAGAGATATTGCGTTGAGTTTTATAACCCGACCAAACTTTAATAAATTGAGTTTCATTTTGTCACCCCTAATTCTGCAACTTTACATGCATCCATCTTAATTTTGTGCATAATTTAAGTTCCAAGAAATAACATTTTCAAAGAGAGGGGGAGAGAAATACAATTCCCAATTAACAGCAGTTCAACACTACGATTTCAACGAAAAATTACGTTAAGAGTCGTCTTTAAAAATGTATCATATAATGTACAAATTTAAATTTAGTCAAGTACTAAAATAAATCTTGAACACCGAATGAGATAATATGATAATCCATCAATAGAAAAAACAATTAATTAAAAATTCCAATATACTAATACATAATTTGACCAAAGCATAATATCTAGAATCTATAGTACCATGCATAAAAAACAAGGAAAGTTGAGACGACTTTTACTGAGTATCAAATTTATTTAATTTAAAAAGAAGGTCAACATTATTTAATTTAAGTGTAGCAACGTAACAAAGGGTTTGATTGCCATGGAAAAATGTGAGAAATTGCATGACAAAGAGTTCCATGCTTCCACATGTAACTAAACTCTATTATATATTCCTACTTAAATTCAATTCAATTCCTTTGAACAGAAAATAACTTCAAGAATTTAATTTAATTCTCTTTGGAATTAAAAATAACTTCCTATCTTTTCCTTGCATTTTCACGTACCATGAAATTTTGTGAAAATGTTAGACAGAAATAATATTTATTATTTGTGTAGAATTTAAATTCCAAGAAAACAAGTCCTTTCTCTTTTCTACTTCCACCTTCCTCACTGTTTACTGCCAATATTTCATTTTATAAAATATATTCAAAGACAAGATGGCTGTGAGAAAGGCCAAAATCTACAATTTAATGTGATTTTTCTTTAAGGTGAAATTACCTGAATATCTGTGGAATTTAATAAATTTAAAAATATGTAAAATGACAAAACTATCCTTGTTGGTGGCCAGTAAGGATGTGTCATATCTTTTCATTTTCTTATCAAAAGGATCCTATAACTACTAACAACATTAAGTAGAACCGTGATGCTACAATATTTAAATAGCTTTTCCAAAGAAAGAAGAAATCATTCTTTATTTATCCCACATAATTATAAGGACCAAGTGGATGACAAATAATAGAGAAACGCAAGAACAATATGTTTCAACTATAATACTAATAGATTCTCCATTTCATGGTAGTTGTTATAAATTTTATTTTAGAAGTAAATCATATAAATTGTGATTAACATTTTAAGATATATATATTTTTATCATATTGATATAAAAAAAATTTACAGTCAATATACTTTTCTTATAATTTTTGAATTTTTAAATTTTTATTTTAAACTATCAAAGTAATTTAATTTTGAAAAATACAAGACAATTAAAGTGGACTGGGGGAGTATTTTCTCTTATTATATAAGAGACGGTTGAGGGTCAAACAGGCACATCTTCGTCAATGTGTCTGCTTCAGCAAGGACATTTTTCATAAAAAAATTATTTTATTTTAATTTAATCAGTTATATATTTTTATTAATATAACTTATAGTTTTAAATTCATATCCTTTGGTTATAGCTTTATTATTTTGAATGTTAATAATATTTGTGTATATTTTGTACCTGCTTCGAGTAAAAAATCAACGATCAGTGATGACAAATATTTTAACTAGAGGCATCTCAATTGACCTCTTCATATTAGGAAGAAGAATTTAAGCAATTATTTTTTTCTATTTTAGTATTATTGATGTACAATTTTTTTTTTTGAAATTATGGAATCCACTTTAACTATAAAGTGTTAAATTCATATACTTCAATTATAGCTTTGTTATTTCTAGCGTCAAATAATATTTGTGTATATTTTATAACTATTTTGAGTAAAAAGTTAGCGATAAATGACGAAAAATATTTTAATTAAGGACATCTCAATGGATTTTTTTCACATTAGATTTCTATAGAAAATGAGATGATTTATTCCCACACAAATATATGTGTGTGTATGTATAAAATTTATTTTGTATAAAAATTTAAAATTCATTTACTCATTAAATTTAATAAAAATATGTGTGTGTGTATGTATAAAATTTATTTTGTATAAAAATTTAAAATTATTCAATTATTAAATTTAATATTAATAATATTTATTTTACACTTAGTGATATAATAATTTATGAATAATTATTAGTCCCGTGTATTCCACGGAATTTTGTAACTAATCTTAGTAGAAAAACGACTACTAGCCTGCTTGGAATTCATATACAATTTGACCAAATTAGTATAGTATAATCTAGATGGTCCCCTGAACAAGTACTGTTAGGCATGACTTTCATTGACTATAAAATCTAGCTTTTAATATTTGTGGTCAATAATTGTTCAATTTGTGTTAAAAGAAAATTAAGGTTTGAATGATAAAACTTTGAATTCCATGCTTTTACATGCAGCTAATAAATCCTTTTCTGGACTTATTTTTCTTTTATTCCTACTTAACAAACGTTACAAGCAGAAATACTAAAAATAATTAAAAAAAGATGCTTATTTATGTAAAAAAAAATTATATTTTTTTCTGTACCAAATATACCCTAAGACTAAGTCTCGATCTTGACCCACATTTTCTCCTTGGGTAGTTTCAAGTTTGTTAAGTAATATAATAGAATAAAAAAGGAAAAATGAGTTTGTTGCATGTGGAAGTCAAATTATTGCCATGCAATTAGTCCTTTTGCTTCCTAAAATATCTAAATTCAGAGGCAAGTATATATTATTTGATTTGAACATAATAAAATATTTGTTGACTCTATTTTTAAAAGCTTAATTCTCTACTCAATACTCATGCTTAACTGTCCTTGCTTTATAAGTAAATTTCCACTTTAATCAACATATATTCCAACTATATTTTTAGTGTTCTTTCTAGTCATGAGAATTATAGTAAAATAGATAGATGGTTTCTTTGAATTGAGTATTTATTCAATTGAATAATATAACTACTACTTATTATTTTGGAGTGTCTAATAAAAATTTTTTAGATTAATAATTTCTTCAAAAGTTTTTATTGAAACTCTCAATTCTATCAAAAGTTACTTTAGGGATGCAATTTCTAACTTGATTGAGACAGTGACGTTTCAAATTGAGGCAAAAAATTAATATACTTATTATTTCTTTTATTTTGCCTAGAAAAATAAATAAGACCAGTAGTCATACTTAAAAGACATTCTTATTACAATATTGACTATTTCAAAGGTATACTTCTTCTAACGAATTATTATTTATTGATCTTGCCTCTTGCGAAATTTCAAAACAATTTTGATAAATTATATAAGTCATTACTTTACATTCAGCTAACACCAAGAAACTACTCCTAAAAAAAGTGACAGAATTATTTCAATTATGTACATTTTCTCAGCAAAAGACTGGTTGTTATCTTTGTCTAATTCAATGATTTTTCTCATTCCATGAAATTTCATGGTGAACATACAAAGAAAAAGAAAGAGGTAGACTTGCTTTATTAATTTTTCCAAATAATATTTTCAAGGGAAAATAGTTGGAAAAAAAGCTGTGAAAAAGAAAACACAGAAGAGATTAGACATTACAAATTTCTTCCACCAAAGTGCTTGGAAATTTTCTGACAAATTCACTATCCAATTATTGCTCAAAATATCGATAAGATATACTGTGATTGGTGGAAGGCATTATTGCTTCATAGCAGCGACCAGTGTCTTTTCATCATTTTCATTTAATTCTTTCTTTTATTTTTGCCATCAAAATGACATCATAATTTCATATTTATATGTACTTTGCTATTTATGTTTTTATTGAGACCAACAAAATCAATTATGATACATACTTAGGAAAATATCAGATCTCTAATTAAATTTTTATTTATTTATCAACTTACTACAATTAGTCGGTTTTCTTTTGAAAGCCCTCAGTAATTACTCCAATATACTCCCCCATTTTTAAAAAATGACATGAGCTTCGAGCAATATTGTAAGATATATTTTTTAAATTTTATTAATAAAAATAATATTCCAACATATAATACTTTTCATATAGTTTATTTAATTTTTAAAATTAAAGAAAAAATAACTCTTCAAAATTGAAATACGAGAAATATTTTATAATAAAAAAGTTAACAGCACACTCACGTCTTGTAAAACGTTAGCTTCCATACATTATACTAGGTTTTGATGCTGCTGTAATGTGTTACATTTGCAGTCAAACTTCTTTAACGTTTGAATATTTTAGCACATTTTCATGTACATATTTAGCTCAGCTATTTTCTATTTTTAAAGAATCAGATTAAAACGTTGAGAGGATATAGATAGGCTCGAAAAAGGAAAGACAATTCAAAATATGAAGCTACAAAAATTTATTTTGATGGTTGGTTGCTGATAAGATGACATCTAATATGTATCCGCTAACAACACTTCATGTTGTACAATATTTAATTTGGCTTCTTCTTTCTTTTCAAGCATATCCATATTCTCTCACGTTTCAATCTGATTATCAAAATAAAAAATAGATGAGCTAAATATGTACATCAAAATGAACTAAAATATTCTAAGTTGGATAAGAAAGATTGATTGTAAATGTAAGAAATTACATCAGGAAAAGTTACGAGACGTCGTTACGCCTTTACCTTTTGATTTGTTTTTAAAAAAATTTAAAACCCTTTTAAAAAAATTTATTTTAAAAAATAGTCTTTTAAGCTCTGGCCTCGATAATGGAGGGTCACAACAATTGCTTCTTGTATTGGATATCCCCCTTTTTCTTATAGTGTAAGAGTGCTACACGCTATTTAATAAAAACTTTTATCTTATAAATTGATGGTGTAAAAAAAATGTGTTAAAAGTTCGTACACTAACATCATATGAAAAAAAGCAAATTGTAAGTAATTTGCTATGACAAATATAGATTGACCACGTATTATTTGTTTATATTATTAAAAATATATATTTAAAATTATTTATTAATTATAAAATAAAATATATTTATCATTGAATCGGTGCCGCACTAAAAACAATATCTACTATATTAAAAGTCAAATGCTTTCATATACTGCCATAGTTCCTAACAACTACTCTGATTTGTTCCTTTTCTTTTCTGTTCTTGAATTATCGCTTTTGTATGGAAATATGTTTGAAATAATCTCTTAAAATACTTTCTTCGTTTATTTTTACTTTTCATATAAAATAATATTTATCCATTTTGTAAAATTAATAAATAATTTTATGTTTAGTTCCTAATTTATCTCTATCAATAATTATAGTCATTTATTTATTATATTTTTCAAGATATTATATTTATTATATTCAAATAGTAATTTAGTAAAATTACTCCTATCATCTATTACTTTTTAATCATTGTGCTAAGCCAATAGTGGACAAGTAAAGACGGACGAAGAAATAGTATTTTTGAGCAGTTTTAGTTTTTTAAATTTGATAAGAGTCATGACTTTTGAGTTTCATAAAATATTTAACAAATTATGATTGTTAAATTTAATGAAATGATAACTTTTAATGTACTTCAGACTTTTGGTGCAAGTTATTAGGACTTGATGGGTAAATCTTTTTATTTCAAAATTCTCGTTAAATCTATGGCTAAAGTTTGTTAAATATTTTTTGGGGACACAAATAATGAGGGTGGACAAGTTTTAAAAACCAAAATAACACAGCAATATAAAAGCAATAAACTCAAACATCTATTAGAACCTACCCCAAGACAAAAAGGACAATTCCTGTCATATCCTCTGTTGGGCAATATGATTTATTTTTTGAAAACTGTATAAAGTTAAAAAAATTGCAAAGCGGAAAATCAATCTCATCAGCAAATAAAAATTCAGATGGCAAACTATCTGAAGAATTAAGATTCTATGAATTCGATAAGATGTTTAAAGAGATCCTTTTTAGTATCCACACATTATAGGACCATTGATCTTTGTTTTTTTTGTGTAAACTAACAACCCTTTTCTTGGCATTGTCCTATTCATCGTTTTGAAATTGTCAGTAGGAAAGTAAGAGAAAATGATCAAATCAATCCTTAATGCATGAGTTTTGATTTTATTTAGTGGGTAAATACGAAGAAAGCTTCATAATATGTTTCGAAATGTGATCAGTTTAGTCCTACATCATATAAATAAAGATAATCGGTAAGCGCTTTGAATTTGAATTATCAAGCTACAAAACATAGGCATCGTGCTATCAAGCTACAAAACAGATGTAACTTCTAGTAATGTTTAACCCAATTTCAAGACGTTGACAGCCTTAGGCTATTTTGACAGCAAGCATTACGATTTTCTTTACCTAATATGGCTTGGGACCAAATTAATCACCTTTTAGGATACAACAAAAAATATTTCCCTCTCTAAGGACCGTTTTGGTCATTTTCTTCCCCAAGTAACAAACCATTTTTCTTTTTCATGTTTGTTAAAATTCAATGTCGAAATGACTAGTGAAGTAAGTGGTTTTAGATTATTATATCCCATTAATTTAATTGTTGAGGACATTTGAATAGTCAATGTGAAAGTCCTCTTTGTTTATACTATGAAGTGTGTGTGTTAATTAGTCGAATGGTATAAACATTTACACATTCACTGCAACTTCCTTATTATTTCCATCTAAACAACCATTTAGGGACCACATGGACAGGGGACTAAATTTTTCTATATAAATAGAACCCATCAGCTACATCTTTTACACAAATTCTATAGCCTATCTTTACCTCTCCAAACACAAAGTTGCAAACCTTTTTCCATAACAGACCTTTGTATTAGTTACGAATTTAAATCAATACCAATATCCCATGGACAAATTACCTAAATGTGGAGCTAATTATGTTCCTCTTACCCCTCTCACCTTCTTAACCAGAGCCTCTAATTCTTATGCCGATCGCACCTCTATTATTTATGCAAATATACGCTTCACTTGGAGGATAACATACCAACGTTGTTGTCGACTAGCTTCCTCGCTCCGCTCCTTAAACATTGTTAAGAACGACGTGGTAAGTGTATCGATTCACCCTTTTGATTGACATACATGAGTAATTGAGAATTTGGTCATATATGTTAATCTGATAAATTTTTACGATGATGTAGGTCTCGGTTCTTGCACCAAATGTACCGGCCATGTTAGAAATGCATTTTGCTGTGCCAATGGCAGGGGCTGTCCTGAATGCTATCAATACAAGGCTGGACCCTAGAAATGTTGCCCTTATTCTCAAGCACTCCGAAGCCAAGATCTTTTTTGTCGACTATGAATACGAATGCTATCAATACAAGGCTGGATCCTAGAAATGTTGCCCTTATTCTCAAGCACTCCGAAGCCAAGATCTTTTTTGTCGACTATGAATACATCGACAAAGCTAAAAAGGCCATGGAAATACTAATGTCCGACTTTCACATGCCAATGCCTCTCGTCGTGGTCATTGATGACCTCGATTCCCCTACTGGAATGCGTTTAGGCGAGCTCTTCATATACTGCCAT
>DF357385.1:145320-161052 GCA_000787875.1 Solanum virginianum | reverse complement strand
ATTCACTGCAATGGTTGGACTTTCACATGGGGAATAGCTGCAAGGGGTGGGACCAATGTCTGCATCCGCAACACAACAGCCCAAGAAATCTACTCCAACATAGCGTTACACAAAGTTACGCATATGTGTGCTGCACCTATTGTCCTCAACATAATCCTCGAAGCGAAGTCACACGAGCAGCGCCAAATTACCACCCGTGTCCAAATTCTGGTGGGGGGTGCACCCCCACCAGCTCCACTACTCGAAAAAATCGAGAGGCTGGGGTTCCAGGTGGTCCATGCTTATGGGCTTACCGAGGCCACTGGGCCAGCCCTGGTGTGCGAGTGGCAAGCCAAGTGGAACAAATTACCCTGGGAAGAACAAGCCAAGTTAAAAGCAAGACAAGGGCTGGGCATACTGACACTCGCTGATGTTGATGTGAAGAACTTCAAGAATATGGAAAGCGTGCCTCGTGACGGGAAAACAACAGGGGAAATATGCCTCAGGGGAAGCAGCATCATGAAAGGGTACTTGAAGAACGAGAAGGCAAATGCAGAAGTATTCAAGGATGGTTGGTTTTTCACAGGGGACATGGGAGTGATTCATCCAGATGGGTATTTGGAAATCAAAGACAGATGCAAAGATGTGATCATATCAGGTGGAGAGAACATCAGCAGCGTCGAAGTAGAAAGTGCAATACTGAAACATCCATATGTATTAGAGGCCTCTGTTGTGGCCATGCCACATCCTAGGTGGGGTGAAAGTCCATGTGCTTTTGTTATATTGAGGAAAGACTCCATCTTTACAGAATCAGACATCATAGCACACTGTCGGAAGAACTTGTCAGGATTCATGGTGCCAAAGAAGGTTCAATTTGTGAAAGAATTGCCGAAAACAGGAACAGGGAAAGTGCAGAAGAATCATTTGAGAGCAGTGGCAAAGACATTTGTGGTGTCTGATCGAACGACCAAAAAATCAAGCCAAGTTAAAAGGGAAAATCCTCGAGCGTACGATGAAGTTCGTGAGCAGATTCTTGCTCTGTCTCGTCTTTAGAGATTGAAGAAAGACTTAACAAGTGTTTGAATATTACTACTACTTTTTTTCTCCTATTGTCTTTCGGAGATTATTTCGTTTTTGTAATACTTAACGAATTTGTTTATAATTTCATGTTATTTTTGTAAGAGAACTTCCATTTTACATATAAGAGAATTGAAATAACTCATTTGCTTCTATTTCATTCATAATGGTCAAAACAGGTCATTTTTCCTTGTTTTCTATTAGAGTATTTTTTATAAAATCTTTTTTTTTTTTTTGGAAGGAGCAAGAAAGGATAGATTGATAACTAATAACTGTCTCATACAAACTCAGAAAATACCACATAAATGCATTAAGGCAACAAAAAGAGATCACAAAATGCAAGCATTACTCTGAGCCAGGACGAAAGGTTAAGATGAAGTTCCTAGCGACAGAGAAAAATTACGTATTCTAAATTCTCCAACTTATTCACTAAAAAGAAGAGTATGTTTATGTTTAAGAAAGGTATTTTTCAATTAATTTGAAGTTATTTTGGACTATTGTATCTTGGAAGGGACAAGTAAAGAAATATACTTTGGAATCGGTAAAAATTATATCGCAATAGCCTTAAATCTTCTTAAAAAGATAATATATGTGCGCGCCTCTCAGAATATTAATAAATTTATTTTATTTTCAACAATCCACCAAAACATTTGCCTAACGCAATACCTGCATTATGTATAAAATTGTTGTAAAGACATTTCATTTTCTTTCATTATTACTCCATTTAAAAAGGAATATCATATTACTTATTTAAATTATAAATTTTAAAAGTCTTTTTTATTAAACTTTGCATATATTTAAATAATTTTAAATTAGTGAAGCCTTACGCATCTTTTATTGTACCGCTCACGTTGTAAAAAAAATTTCGCAGTGTACGCAATTTAGTGCGCGAAGAGAAAAATAAAATTATTGAGTCAGAGTCTTGCAGGATAGAAATATGTATGGGATGATAATATGATATCATACAACTTAGAATTATGTCTGAATTTCTTTGAAAATTGGTTAATATTTATAAATTCCCATCAAATTTTATTAATTATTCTTCAAAAAGGACCATAATATTATGTACTTCCTTCGTTCCAAATTAATTAAATTTTTGAGATTTTTTTAATGTTTAAAATAATTATACTGTTTAAAGTTTAAGATGAATATTTGAAACTCTTTTCATATTTGCCCTTTCATTTATTAAAGCTTTATATTTTCTAAGAGATAAATTACACTTCATTTTTATGATTTTATAAAGAGCAATAGTGAAAATTATGATACTACCTCTGTATCATATTATAAAGGCATCTTTTTATAAATATTTGTCTCATATTATATGAGCACTTACTAAATTATGATAGAATTAATTATTTTTCCCATTTTACCCCTACCATTAATTATTCATATTATAAGGACATCTTTCTATAAATATTTGTCTCATATTATATGAACACTTACTAAATTAGGATAGAATTAAATACTTTTTTTCATTTTACCCCTATCATTAATTAGTGTACTAATTCTGACTTAATTTAATATACGTTGATATAAATGAAGGGTAAAATGGTAAAATCTACTTCTATATTAATGTTTTCTTAATAATCGTGTAAAATAAAAGTGCTTTTATAATATGGGACGAAGGAAGTAGTAAATAATGGAGTAATTTTACCAAATTACCTTTTGAATATAATAAATACGATGTCTTGAAAAATGTAATAGGGAAATAACTATAATTAATGATAATGGTAAATTAGGAACTCACTGTAAAATTGTCTTATAAAGTGGACAAGTATTATTAAACATCCAAAAATAATATAAAGGTCAAATAAAGTTGAACGGAGGGAGTTCAGGATCTTTTTTTTATCCACTACTAATTGGGATAGATAATTGACATTGAAAAGCTGAAAACCACTTCTCTACAGCCTTTTGGAGGGGGGACGGGCAGAGAAAATTGCCAACAGTGGTCTTTATGATTTTTTTCTGACACGACACAACTATTTATCTCTTTATCTCAATGCAATTTCCGAAGGAGAAATAATTTTGGCTCCAATAATATTTAATTTGGTTGATGACGTTTTATGTACCAAAAAAGGATTGTGTACGAATTGAGGACAACAAGGATGAACACTTAACAGCTATTGAAGATATGCATAGATTCTACAAAGGTAATTAACACCTTACGTAAACAAAATAAATAATATTTACCAAACTAATTTACTGGGAAAAAGAGTAGTACTTCTTTCCTCCGTCTCATTTTATGGGAGACCTTCCTTTTTGGTCGATCTCAAAAAAAGTATTAAATACTAAATTATAGTGTGTAAGGTTACTTAATAGCGTAAAATACTAAATTAAATTATTTTAAAGTATTAAAGGGAGAATATATTTTCTCTTTTGTCGTCGTTGAAGAATTAGATCATTGATTGAGATGTCGATATATTTTTCATCGCTGATATTTTCTGTCCACAAATATAGTAATATGTCTCAATCATATTCTTTTCCACATATATAGTAATGAAAGAGTGGTCTCTCTTTCCTTTATTCTTTTCCACTCACATGACTGTCATTATTTTGGATTTATATTTCAAGGTTATTATATATAATGGGATAGAAAAGGTGAACAAGAGACAAAACAGATAGGAAACATTTTATCACTAGTGAGATAAACAGGTAATGATTATATGTCGAAGCAAAATGCAAGTGAGAGCACCATGATGTGATTGTGAACAAATACAAAGGGAGAGACCAACTTTTCAAGGATAACGATTGGATTCACAAAAATAAAAGGGATTCACGTACGAGATTCTCTTATTTGTGCATAGTGTCAGCGTTACTATCGTGTGATACTTCTTTGACATATTAATATCATAATGGTGTAACATGAGACTGTATTTAATCTTCTGCACTTTCTCTAATAATATATCGATGCTATATCAGTATCGCATAGGATTGTACTTACTTTTTTAAGAAATAAATAAGAAACTATTGAGAGAAAATCAGTAAAGTCACAATCTTATTTATTAAAGTCATAATCATATTTATTAAACTCTAAATTCTGATGGTATCAAGCGGTAATTGAACAATCTTTCCCTGAAACATTGTTTGTTCTTCCTTGATGCCACCATAGTATGTATATTCCGATAGTATCAAGAGTAATTGAGTAGCGCTTTCACTGAAGTTGTGGTTCTTCCTCTTTGATACCATCAAAGTATATATATACTTTGATGGTATTTAGAAGTTTCACTGAAGCATTGCCTCTTCCTTCTTGCTACTATTAGGGTATATACACATACTTTGATAGTATCAAGCAGTTTCACTTAAGCACTGCTCTTCTTTCTTAATACCCTCCGAGTATATGTATATATGCTCATGACATCAAACGCACAGAATAGTTAAAAACAAAAGAATAGATGCTTGTTATTTTTCCTAACATGATACACACTATTTCCTGCTTCTGTGCGCATGCATAACTGTCTATATCTGAACAGAGGATAATTGACTACTACTGGTTGAATTGCGTTTTGACTAGAGCATACAGCATGTTCTATGTTTGTTTTAAATAATATCCTTTGGGCCTATATATATTACATATTCGTTTGTCCAATTATATATGTTGACTTATGACCACGAGTGATCGATGAAAAGTATTAGCAAATAGATTTATAATTATCAACGGTTGTACATAAGTAATGTTTCAAGAGGAAAAGCTACTAAAAGGGGTGTTTTAACTGAGGGAGAAGTAGACAACTATTTCTCCTCCATTCCACACATTACTTCAAAATGACCAAACATAAAATAATAATAATTTTTATCTGGGTATAAAGCTACATTCCACTTCAATTTTAATACCACCTCAAGTTGAAGTTATTAAAATTAAAGCACTAGGAGTGACAATTGTGTTTGTTTCTTTAGTTTCCATCTATAGAAGCAAATTACAAGCTTCAGACCATTATGCAAAAAATAAACGAAAGCAGATTAAGAAATAACATAACAGGGTCTGTCTGGTCCATTCATCAGGTGGAAATGAAGTGGTTGATGGAAATTAGAATCATTTACAAAATAGAAAACTGAAAGAAACAAGGAGCATGAGGTGAGGGGATCAAGCCAATGTGCATTCAATCAGGTACCTGCCTCCTGACTCTACCAAGGGAACTTCTAAATGTATAGTTTTTTCACATATTCTACTCCCTCCCTATGAACCATGCCATTCCACTCCCACTTCCAGAAAGAACAAGTGAGCTCTAGACAAGGAATAGGAAAGGTTCAATGAATTTATGAGCAACGACGAGTTTCAAGTACAACATGATGCAGTTCGAGATCCTTCAGCTGATCTGTCAGCAAGAACCATCCCTGCTGGATTTTGAGTGGGTTGAGCTGTAGGCAACCGCTTAGCTGCAAAACGGCAAACTCCAAGGATTAAGGGCATACAAGACAATTAAAGAAGATATATTCAACTGCAAGTTCTGTCACAACAAAACTAAAAGACCTATATAAAGTGCAAGCCCTAAAAGAACAAAAAGTTCAGAATTCCACCCTGCTAGACCCACCTTGAGCTTTTAAAGAGCAATCACATAGAAGTTTAATGGATTAGCAATTCAATAAGATAAGTAAAACTGTTCTTCTAAAGTTCAATACGGTATATAGCTTATAAGAACTAGCATTTTTTACAGTATGTAGTTGGTCCCAGCTGTCAACCCCCTTCACCTCAATCCCAAGGTTACTAGGTCCCTCTCAGAGAATTGGGCAGGTAACTGCAGTTTCACCCCCGAATCTCATGCTTTTGCGTAAATAGTAGTATATCGTAAATACACAAGCCGACTACAAATGAAATAAAATATGAACATCTTAGCATATCAATAATAGTAGAAAAAAGATTTAAGTGAAAGTTGATCTTATAGTAAAAATATCACATAAAAGAGCAATTTTTGATAGTTGGATAGAGGGAGCATTAATCATATGTGATAAAATTCGAAATGAAATAGTTGCTGACAACTTCTCTGTGTTATTTCATTGGTTGACAGTTTTCACTCATACTTTCTCATTCAGGAGACATTCTAAATATTAGTGTTCCAACTTCCAACTAAAGCATTTGATTTTGTGAGAAAATGTCCTATTTAGTTAGTTCTTGCTTATTAATTAGGTTAAACTGATCAATCACACTCAAATTAAATTCTACAAGGGATCTGTAAAGCTGCCAACATCCACAGTCCTAGGTGGTAAACTTTAGTAACATTAAAGGAGGTAATCCACAGTGCACTGCTCCCGTCCTTTCTTGAATGGAGGTGCGGGCAGCACCTAAGGCCTTGCTAGAGTTCCCCCTGTACAATAGATGTGACAGCAGTTCCAATAATAGTTGTAGTATGGGTAAGAGTTTAGACACTTGAAGAAAAATAATTCATACTTCCAAAAGACTTGAGTTGTCTCTCCCAATTCAATATTAGCATAGTTCTCCTTGAGGATAACAATCACACCAGTGATGTAAGATTGAAAAAATTAAAACAAACCACAATAAACATAAGGTAAAGTACCCTGATAGAATTTAGTAAGATCTCATAAGATATTTGATTGAGGTTGAAGGTGGTTTGTTGTGAAAAAGGTTAAACAAGAGTCAGCAACCCATTAGCCTTTTCAAGCTTTTCCAATTGAAAAGGAAGGGAAAAGAGAAGTCAAATGTACACTACTCTCCTCTCATCACCCCAAACAACATGAAGGGAAGGACCCTAGTTTCAGATGGGTTGAATCTTACAAGGTATTAGAGATGCCTCAAAAACTATAGTATTAAATAAACCGAGGCCCACACAAATAGTTGTTCTTAGGCTTTAAAGCTAGATGTATTAAGAGATGATTGCTTCGGCTCACCTCACTTGATGCACTATCTCCCTTCAACCTTTCAAGTGTCGGTTGAACAATAAGCCAATCTAGTGTTTTTTAGATTTGATATTGATCCAATGTTGCTAGTGCCAAAAGAAAATAACTAAACACGTGATATTCATCAGGGAAAAAAAAAGAAACAGATGTAATAGGATACGCACAAGATGACAACTACTAAAGATAAAATTACTTTTTACTTGTACCATAAGATTCAAAAACTTGGATGCATAATAATATTGCCTGCTCTTAATGTATCATTGGAAATAAATGAAAAACAAACAGAGCAACAAAAGGAAATATATAAATGAGAAAAGCAATGAAAGTACCTATTTCATAAAAAATATCATTGACATTCACAGCAGTTTTGGCAGAGGTCTCCATGAAAAAAAGCCCATTTTCCTCTGCATACAAGCGTGCCTCCTGTAAAGTCACCAAGAACACTATTAGGAAAACTAATGTCCCAAAACAATAAAGAGGTTGAACTACCTCACATATTGGATAGAGAGAAGCCTAAATAAGTTAGCTAACATACAAATGATTAAGTAGTGAGACAAAGATTAGCGAATTCCCTTGTCACTGGCAGATATCCTGCCCCCACTCCATAAATGTAACAGTAGATATGGGGAGCTAAAATTTAGTGATCCGATTATTTATCTTGCTCTTCAACAATTTACTGTTGACTTTGGTATCTAAATCCACCTCATAAGAACACCGACTTCTAGTTATTTTCTCTAAGAATTCTCATTATGTAAATCTCACATTCTCTTCAACTAAAGAGATTATTTTTAACCTTCAAGGTGTTGAGGCTCATGCAACGGAGTGAGCAATAAAATTTTAGGAGGAATAAATAGGGCAAAGTAGATACCAGAAAATTTAACGTGGTTCACCCAAAACTTTTGGGCTACGTCCACACATCAACACTTCTATTATTTTCTTCTTCCTCTTTATCAAATAGTAGACACAAGTGTACAACTATCATTACAAATAATAGGCTCTTAGAGATAAAATAAAAAATAGTCTCACTATTTCTTTTAGGAAAATATTTCTTATGCGCACACTCTATTTTTCTTCACAGACTACTTTATTTTATCGTTTATGGTATACCTCACTGATAAAATACTCGGTGTATTTTATTCTCTCTATATTTTTCTACTTTACAAAAGTAGGAGCAATTCTGCTCCTTTATATAGGAAATGTGAATTGGAGTGAACAATTCGTCAAAAGTTGTTCAACAACTTTTGACAAATTAAATGAAAATGTGCGCAACCTTTTTTGAATTCAATCATTCATGTGCAGCCTCTTTGAATGAATAATTTTCATGCCCTTCATTTAGTGGGACCCACTCAACAATTCTCCCCTTCCCGACAAATAGAGGGCTCCGTCATTCCTTCGGCTGATCAACAGTACTCAGACTTCTCTCTTGTCAAAATCTTTGTCATCATATCTGATCCATTTTCATCAGTATGGATCTTTTGAAGTTGTAGCAACATCTTCTCCAATGCATTCGTTATGCAACGATATCTTATGTCAATGTGGTTTGACTTTGCATGAAAGAATGGCATTCTTGCAAAGATAGATGGCACTTTGATTGTCGCAAAACATCTCAAACTTGTTCTGATTGACACCAAGTTCCTTAAGAAATCTCTTCATCCATAACAACTCGTTGCAAACTTCTGCTACTGCTATAAATTCCACTTTTGTAGAGGACAATGCAATACACTTTTGTCATTTCGACTGGCATGACATAGCTTCCCAGCAAATGTAATCATGTAACCTGATGTAGACTTTCTCGAGTCAACATCACCAGTTTGTGCATTTGCCTCCTTTCATGCAAAGTCAAAACACATTGACATAAGATATCATTGGAGAACAGATGCATTGGAGAAGGAGTTGCTACAGCTTCAAAAGATCCATACTATTGAAAATGCATCAAATATGATAACAAAGATTCTGCCAAGAGAGAAGTCTGAGTACTGTCGATCAGCCGCAGGAATGACCGAGCGCACCATTTGTCAGAAGGGGGAGAATTATTGGTGGGTCCCTCCAAATGAAGGGCCCACATGAAAATTATTTATTCAAAGAAGCTGCATATGAATTGTTGAATTCAAAAAAGGCTGCGCACACTTCCATTTAATTTGTCAAAAATTGTGTAACAACTTATGACGAATAGTTCACCTACTCCAGTTCACATTTCCTATATAAAGGAGCATAATTGCTCCTACTTTTGTAGAGTAGAAAAATATAGAGAGTCACAGAGAGAATAAAATACTCTGTGAAGAAAAAATAGAGTGTGTTGCTTAGGAAATGTTTTTCTAAAAGAAATGGTGACAAAAATAGTCAGACTATTTTTGGTTTTATCTCTGAGAGCCTACTATTTGTTATAGTAGAAATAGTCGTACACTTGTGTCTACTATTTGAAAAAGTAGAAAAAGGAAATAACAGAAGTATTAATTTGTGGACGTAGGCCAAAAGCTTTGGGTGGACTACGTTAAATTTTCTGGTGTCTACTTAGCTCTATTTATTCCTCCTAAAATTATATTGCTCATTCTGCTGCATGGTCCCCAACACAAGGTTCTAAAAGAGCATTGACATAAATCTGGAAAAGCTTAACCGCAACAAATTACATGCTAGGTTAGGCAACGGATTGAGAACTCATTCTTGTTCCACAATTGAAGAGATCTATGTAACACCTGAGAGCCGACGAATTCATATGACTTATCTTATAATTGCAACAAGCTAAACTATGAAATAGAATTTCCAAAAAGATAAGGCAGCAGACTTCTCCACATCAACAACAACCTATCCGGTGTGATCCCATAAATCGAGTATGGAAAAGGCGGCAGACATCTTCTAGAGTACTAATTGCATTAGATTAATTTCACCTAAAGTGACAGCCACAAAAACCTCTGCGAATGAGAACTTAGTAAAGCATAGTCAACTCTATATTCAAATAAAGGAACGCTGTGCTGGTTAACGCCCAAAACAAAAGTAGGCTGATTACGATGAAACCTCTGAATATGGTAATGGATGTAGAGGATTCATATAACCGACACCAACTTGTTGAGGATTAAGACGTACTTTATTCATATTGACTCAAACCAAGTGAGTATCAGTTTTATATCATGCTCTGAAGCTGAAGATCTTAGAGGGTGACTAAATGTTTTTGGTCCCTCGAACCTAGTCCAATACATAATCAATTTAAGAAAGCTTATGCTATAACAAGCACCAATAACTACTCCATATTGTCAAACGCCATCCTTAAAGATTGGAGAAGTGTTTAGCTGAGACTACTAGCAATAGACCAAAATCTGCATCCAAGAACTGTGATATCACAAAGAAGGCTTGGCAAGACCAATACGAAGAACCTCAATAAAGGATGATGGGCATGATACATTGGATTACAAAAAAGTACAACTTACTTCTGCAGGAACGTTCCTTCTATCTTCTAGATCTGCCTTGTTGCCAGCAAGAGCCATGACCATGTTAGGATTACCTACCACATTGTCAGAAAATTGCTTATTTTACTGAAATCCCATCTAAACGGGGTCATAGTTATTTCAAAACAAAATCTGTAAAATTAAAAGTGAAGTTGACACTATGCAGATAACCATAAAGGAAAATTATAAGGCAACAAGATGATTTTTCCAGAACTTTCTAGACATCTTATAAAGGAGCTTTCCGTGTTACTCAAAATAGAAAGAAGATTATAACTTTCATTTTTTTATCTATATAAAGCAAGTATCTAGGTTGAAAGGATGAGCACCTTGTTTCTGTAATTCCTGCACCCATTTCTTTGCCCTTGCAAATGAGTCCTAAATTAACAGAAAACAAAAGACAACATCTCAATTTAAATGCATAGAAATATCTCACATATGCTTAAACATGTAGACATCCATATTACAGATTTGTGATCATTCAAGTTCAAAGCAAGATCAGTAAAGCAAAAGCCAAAGTAAACATGAGTAGAAATGTCCTCCTCAGTAGTATTCAATAGAGACCAAAACTTTATCAACTGCTGCTCTCATTATGCAAAGTCCTCCACCACTAAGGAACAAATTTTCTATGGAAGGGGAAATTCGTAAACTGCATTTTGTGCACTCTCTGTTTGACACTTCTGAATTGGACATTAAATACCTCAACCTTCTAAATTTATGCAAAAAAAGGAGACCCCTCTTAAGGGGATTGATTTATAAACCGAAAAGTCATTTGCAGACCAACATTAGTTGTTGGTTTTTTTCGTACAAAATCTACTCTTTTCACACGCAGACCGCAGTACAAATATACAGATCAAAAGAAAAATACTTTAATAAGCCAATATTAACCCATTTGAATTGCAAATTCTCCCAACTAGATAGTTTCTTACCGAGCTAGTGATATCATACACAATAATAGCAGCTGCAGCTCCTCTATAGTACATAGGCGCTAAGCTATGGTACCTCTCCTGCCCAGCAGTATCCCATATCTCAAACTTCACCGTAGCATTATTCACCGACAGTGTAGACGAAAAGAAAGCCGCCCCGATCGTCGATTCCTGTAATATCCATGAACTCAAAAATTACAAAACCCTAAAAAAATTGACAAATTGAAGGGTCAAATGAAAAGAAAGAAATATACTTGGAATTCAAGGAATTGTCCCTTTACGAATCGTATAACCAAGCTTGATTTACCAGCTCCCATGTCACCTAACAATACCTACAAAAAATCAAATAGAAAATTTACGGTTAAAAAATTAAACCTGTAAAATTCAAATTCATCTCTCATGCATGGATCAAAAAAGAAAAAACTTACGAGTTTTGCATTGAGATTGGTGTGACCAGTGGACGCCATGAATAAAATTTGTGAAAATGAAGAAGAGAAATGGAGAATTAGAGAGGGAGAAGGATCTGTTTTTCTTTCCTTTATGCAGAAGTGAAGAAGAAATAAGAACAAAATTTGTTTGTAATACACCAAATGATAATGATTCCACTATTTCTATTTGGACTTTTCTTCTCATCCACCGACCAGACTTTCTATTTTATTTTTTTCCTGAATTGCACAAATAGGATCTTTGGTGCCATCTTTAAATTTTGACCACTTATAAAGAATAAAAAAAGCATAGTGTCAAAATAATTATTTTGCTATAATTTAAAGTAAATTTTGAAGAGTTGTCATGATTTTAAATTCAATTAATAACAAGTTAAGTAGATCGTTAGTTGTAATTTTTTTTTGAAATAATATTGGAATTGGCTATAGATCTATTTGTATGATCTTCTTAATTTTTGTAGCTGAAGTTCTAAATATAAATTACAACAATAACAGTAATATATTTAATAAAATTACACAAGTAGGCTCTAAAGAGGATAAAATGTACACATATCGCATCACTACTTCTTAGAGATAGAAAAATTAAATTCTAAATGTAAATAAGAAAGTTAAATTATGACAATTATAAAAATAAACATATTTTTTTCAAAATCAATCAGATCATTTTAAATCAACTCCAAAATGAATATTCATCTTTTAGGAAGTTATAACTTATCAAATTCAACTCAAACATCAAAAATTAATAGAACTGTTTTAATTTTTTTTTCCTATAACAAGCTAAAAAAAACTCTTGATATTTTTCAAGTTTTTTCAACCAAAACTGATTTTATATATCAAATAAAAAATATTTTTTTTAATTTTCGACCGTGTATATGAAGAAAATGGAAAAGAAAGAAATTTTTGGTGGATATATTATTTATAACAATTGTTCAAAGGGGTCAAAAGTTAAATATCAGCCTTTCAAAAGCCGACCCTGTGTAAATAGCCAACATAATTGGGCCCAGTAATTATAGGTGGGCCTTTGCTGCTTATAAATACAAGCCCAATGGCTGCACGTCTTTTTCTCTTTTTGGTTTATCTCAAGGGTTACAAAGTCCCATCAGTCTACTATAATGATTATTTGGGTTTATAATGTGATTCATTCAAACGAAATGTTTGTGCATAAGATGTAGTACATTATATTTGCAAGTCATTACAGTACATATTTAATTTAACGTGTGATTTAAATAAGTGTGCATATAGAATTTGGTTGACCTGAATAGTACTTATTTGCCAGATACATTCATGAAGAAGAATTGAAGAACATAGAGGTCTCTGGTTATTAGCATGCTAAACAACATGCATATGCTATGGTTTGCTTGTGTAATTTGCTATGTTGCAGTACTCAGTTCCGGGTGTCTTAATTTTTGTAGCATATGAATTAGATATATCCGTTAAATCCAATGCAGTACGAATATCCTGTTCAAGGATAATGAAAGCATAATAAACAACTAATTGTTCCGACAGAAGGACTAATAAAACTCTCAACATGGTCAATATATATATTGTTTGACATTTTGCATGGACACATAAACATTATTTAATTTATATAAAGTATCAGTACAAACTGGACACACTAATTAAGTTGCTTGAAACGAGACTTGCAAATACAATTCAGCAGTAGTTTGTTGATTTTGTTCCAGTGTTATACTGGAACACAATTTTATTAAAATGAAACTTGCAAATTCTGAGAAAACATATCACATTCTTGAAATCTGAAGAGGAAATGCGGCTTCAAGGTTCTCCTCCCTATGGGAAACAGCCTGAGCCATCTCCAGACTTCCATGTCTTTTGATAAGATGTCGTCGGCATGTTTCACCAGCCATAATTCCAGCTTCATACGCACCATGAACCGACCCCTGATGATCATCACTGCTCACAGCTTCCCCTCCAAAGAATAGATTACCAATTGGTGCCCGAAGCCTATCATAAACATCAGTTGGTTTTCCAACCAAGTCATAGGAATAACATCCAAGAGTGTCCGGATCCGTACCCCAGTGAGATACAAGATACTGAACCTGTACAATGTAACAGATGATAAGTTAGAGACCTTACGAGTGCTTTTGTGCTAGCAATTAGCATTCCCTGATTACTGAATACAGTTTTTAAACTAAGTTTACATTATAGGAGTGTTAAACATCTGCAGGATTGTATGTAGTTCTCTTGTAATCAATGAAAGGAAGCTAGAAAAGAAATTAAAGAAAGTTACAGAAGAGGGAGGGGTGCTTCCTCATTTTTCCTTCTATTTTTATATTTCGCTCTTTTCCATCTGATTGTTTTACCTTCTAGGGTTAAAGGAGAAGTATAAGTGAACAGTTATCAAACTTCAATAATCGACATGAAAAGTGAACTCACCAATTGAACCAAAATACGAGCAAAGTAAATAATCATGAGTTCAACACTTTAGAGATTCAGTCCTTTCTCATGCATGTCACTAGCTAAGAGTTATAATTCAATTAGTGTAGGAACGGAGGTCACTTACAGGCTTAGTAGCATCAGGGAACATCTTCTTCAACTGTAGCATTGCAAACTCAGCAGCAGATTCATCTGATAATTTCTCAAGGTCACAGGCAAGTCTTCCAGCAGCCATATAAACAAGGACCGGATGGCCTGTTGCCTTGTGGAGGTTAAGAAAATAACCACAAGCATATGAAGTGGGTGCAACAACACCTAACAATTCCACGTTTGGCCAAAATACTTTATCAAATCGTAATGCAATCTTGTTTTCATTGCCCACACCAAGATCTGCTATTGCAGATTGCTTCCATTCTGGCAATTTTGGTTCAAAGTCAATCAAGTTGGCTTTCAGAACACCTAGAGGCACAGTTATAATAGCAGCATCCGCAATAAAATTTCTCCCATCCTCAACTGTAACCATCACCTTGTTATACCCATTTGTAATCCTCTTGACCCTAGTAAAATTACATCCATAAAAAATAATTAGTTTCTTTAAAAAAAAATGGAAACTACTTTAATTTATAAACGACAACATACCGGCAGTGTAATGTGGGGTCTGGGGAGAGTAAGATGTACCCAAACCTTGAAGTACTTTATAAACAAATGATTTCGAAAATACCATAGAGAAAAGAAACAATATGGTTGGCTGCTGAGGTATAACTAAAAGAAACTCTATGGAGGAAATGAAAATTTAATATCTTAGTAAATCCAGTAACAAGAAGTGTAAAAAAGTTGACCTCATTTCTCAAAATAGAAAAGTGTTGTTAAAATCCATATGGATCAAGTCATTGCAGCTGTATTGAGAGACAAAGAAAAAAGGTAGAAATTCCGAATTTTAGAGAAACCCATCTGCACCTGTGATTTAAACGGATATCAACGTCTTTTGATAATGCTTTTATGACTGGGTGGTAACCTTGCACCATAAGTCCATGACCACCAGTGAGAACTTGTTCCTGCATGCACAATATAACTATCAGTTTTACTCACTTGGAAGCAATTCAAGTTTTCATATATTTTCAAGGATATATTATCAAATGGTTGTGCCCAATTTGCAATGTGGGAGTCAGTACAATATGTCGTGAAGTTACTTATTTCGAAATAAGACTTTAACTGAGGAAGATAATGAAATTGAGAACTGCATATCAAGAGCCCAATAAACTGTATATATTAACAGCAAATGAAAAAACACTTGCCTGATCCCATGTTTTCAGAGAGATCGTGTCTGCATCTGCAGCGAACCATGCCTCCATTCTGCATACGTACCATTGCAACACCTCATGGGAAAGTCCTTTTTGCCTACAGATCAAATAACTTAATATGTATCTGCATGTATAACTAGATTCCACATTCAACAGAAAATAACAGGCCACATGAGAAGCATTTTGTCTGCATACCTCAACTCTGGATGTCTGTCCAGTACAATAGATATTGCTTGAAGAACTGACAGGTCATGACTATACTCATTCCTTACTTTCTCAGTCTGCATAAGCAATACAAATAAGCATCGGATCACTGGTCTCTTTA
>DF357385.1:130097-145301 GCA_000787875.1 Solanum virginianum | reverse complement strand
TTCTCAGTCTGCATAAGCAATACAAATACGCATCGGATCACTGGTCTCTTTAACATCATAAGAGGCACAGCATTTTTGAGCAGTTTAGAGTAAAGACAAACCTCACAGAGGATTTTCTTGAATGCATCTCCAACTTGAACAACTGTATTCTGAGGAACTTGACGACCATCCATGTCAAACAGCATGAAACTATAAGAGGAATGGGAAACATGATTAAGATCTTGACCTAATAAATAGCATCTCTTTTTAATTTGTACAAAAAAATACAAAGGGAACAGAAAAAAGAGTGCAGGCTAAAATTCAGGAATACAGGAAGCTTTGAAACCAGACACACATGGATAGATAGATAGAGATAGAGATAGAGCTAGAGGGAGAGGGAGAGAGCAAACAGAGGATGGAAAATTCAGACTAATTCATGATAATAATCATTTGTCCAATGTAATGTCATCCAGGTTACCTTTCTAAGTCATGGTCATAGAGCACTGAGTTGTCACCGCTAGTGCGATATAGGGTGAGCCCTAATCGACGTATCAATGGAGCCAAAGGATTCTCATCACACACCCCATGGAGCCTGAAAAGAATGTTTTAGTGATCAGAGTCAATACACAGATTAAATATGTATAAACGTCCAGCTCTGGAAAGATAATTTGGAAGGAAAAGAATAAAGTCTCTCACCATGATGCTCCCATATCAACTGGACAACCAAAGGAGTAGTCAGTATGGATGCGACCACCCAATCTGTCCCGCGACTCCAATAAGAGCACCTGGATAAATATAGGAAGCATTTCTTTTAAGAATGAAAGAATAAAAGGCTGTTACATGTGAAAGAGTTCTAAATCCTGAGTATGCCCACCTTAAAAGATGCATTGTGAAGGAAACGTGCAGCAGCTATCCCTGAGATACCTCCACCAATCACAATTACAGATGGAGATGAACTATGCGGCCTACCTAAGCGGGGTGGTAAAATGCCTAGTCAAGCAAAAAAAAAGGAGCAAATTGAGTTTCACCAATGAAATACAAAGCATATGTCAAATGAAAGAATGCACATAACACTAGTTTGATAAACATTTTGCCCAAGGGAATTCACTTCCCATTTAGTAATACCAAACATGGAGCTGCGCATAACACCATCTTAATCTTTGTTAAAGTGCTGGACGAATGAAAGAGAATTCTAGCATCGTTTATGTCAAATGTAACAATTCTATCTGAATTAAGACTTGTACAACTATGACCTCAATAATTTCACAATCACCAATGTTTTTGTTTGTTTGTTTGTCTTTACTTAGTAATAATTCACTAAACACGGCAATGCCGCAATGGTTAAAATCTCATGCTCATTTAAGTTTCTCACAGATCACATCAAACGCAGCAAAGTAATCATTAATAAAAAAACTACAGGCTCATAACAGCTCAAATAAAACAGATGATAATTTCCTGAACAGGCAACAAAATTCACAATTCGAGATAAATAGGAAACTTACCGTTAAATAAATTGCTGGAGCCAGAATCATCATCTTTGATTTCCATGAAATCCGTGAACAAAAACGTTGTTTGAATCAGGAAGAGAGGAGAGAATGTTTTTGAACAGCAGAGATGAAAAAAAAACAGAGCAGGAAGCTGATTGGGGAAGGAAATTACGGGTGTATAGGAATTAAGAAATTAGAAATTAACTGAAAGGAATGATAAAGCATGAAGAGGAGAAGGCCGGCAATGAAGCGGCTCAGATTTGAAGAAGACCGGAGCTTATCAAGCCAGTTCATAATCATAACCTGGATCGAATATCAACTCAACAAATTCTCCCAATTCGATCGACGATTTGAGCTTCGTTTGCATAGATCGACCACAAATTAATCTCTGAAACGAAAGTACTACGCCTCTCTATCCCTATCAAGATCTCGACAAGTGAACCCCTCTTTCTCTGTTCGAGTTCTGGAAAATTGTAATGGAGCAAAGCAGAATGGTGGGTGAAGGTGGAGCGGTATTTATAGGGGTGACGATGAACGGAGTACCAATGGAAACGAACGCGTAATGCATGATATTTTCAGAAACGAAGGGTATTATTGTCATTTCAAATTCGGAGTCGTGTCACGCTCGACTTCCCTGCCAACCAGTTCCTAAAACCCCATCCGAATGAAGGATATTATAGTCATTTCACTTAATTTCTCTTTTTTTTTTTTGTTCATAATTTGGCATTCAAAAGCATTTTAAAAGATTGATAAAATAGTATTTGCTTTATCAATATTTTTTCAGTTTTAATTAATTTATTTAATTTTGGTTTGATATAAAATTTTAAAAGTTAAACTTTATGATTTTAAATTTAAAATATATAAAATTACATCAAAGTATCTTTTAATCTAGTGATTTAAACATCATAGGTAAAAATTAAAATTATAAAATTGTCAAAATGAAAAAAGTACATTCTTTTTTTTAAGATGGACTAAAAAAAGTGATAAACAAAAATTGAAATGAATAATTTGCTAATAGCCAAAATATTACTTTGATAAAAGTATTATTTACAAGATAAGCAGATGTTGATAATCTTCGCAAAATATGCTCTAAATTTAATTTACCATAAGTTAACAAGTGAACCTTTTACTTTTTCTTTTATAGATAATAATATATCTAGTATAGTTTCATATGTGATATTTATAAATCATGGGACTATTGATTTAAGTAAATATAATAAATTCAAGTATGAAAAAGATATTGTGATGAAGCAACCATACACATTGAACATAGGGAGAAAAAACCATAACAATAACACATAATATGACAATCGAGGAAAAATAATATACATCACTAAAAAAATATGTGATTAATAATTATAACACTAGTAAGGAAAATTACTAGATATATCTGATTATTTTTACTAATTTTCTATTTCAATTCGTATCTTTCATATTTTTCTATCTAAAATAATTTCCTTAATAAGTTATAAATATATCATGTCTTATCTAATTAATTCTTCTCCAAATTTTCAAAAATTTGTCTAGCTTAAAACAAGCCTAAGAATACAATAATTTCATCGAAGGATGACAAGGACAATGCATGGATGGTGGGATTGGGAACTATAGATAGCTTACAAACGGCTGCTTGTGCTAATATGCTCATACTTCTGTCAGTTGGGCTGGAATCGGAATGAAGCACATGGATGGAATCCGAATTATCGAGTTAGTTTCCATTTTATGACTCGCGTTTTTTTTATTAATGTATATTTTTTAAAAATAATCAGATAATTTTTCAGTTTTAACTTCAAATAATATGTTTAAGAGCATAACATTGAATGATAATTTGGTGATTTAAAAAAAAATTATTATATTATTTTCTTAAACTTAATGTTAAGTGTCAAAAAATAACAACAATAATATACCTAATAAAATCTCATAAGTAAAATCCAAAGAAAGTAAATATACACCAAAACTCAATTTAAAGGTCAAACTTTAAATTTCTTTGAGGACGTTTCTGCCCTTTTAAAGGTCGATCCCTCCACAGAGAAAACTAAAGATTAACAAACAAATAAATAAAAGAAGGAAATGTACCTTGCTTATATTATATAATAAGAAATAAAATAGTGTACGTTAATTTGCGATGAGTCACTTTCCGATGGGCGCAACTGTGCAAGGCCAACTTGACCAACAATGCTCTCCACATGTGATGAAGTTAATCCAGCACGCATGGAGCCACCCTTAGCCTCTCTATTTTTACGAGTAGGATAAGACTGCGTATTCATTATCTTTTTTACGAGTATCAAATGAATAGGGTGGATTGAAATTAAATGTATTAAAATAAGTTAAAATAAAAATCAAATTGAATCATGACTTGTCCAAATTTATTTTTGGCTCAAATGAACTAAAAATCGAGCTAGATCATGACATGCTCAATTTGACTTGCTTAATCTCAATAATTTTAACATGTTATTTACCTTTTGTATACATTTGTATAATTTGCTATACAATTCGCAGTTTTTGTATAACGTTTATATATTTCGTTATACAATTCGTGCATAACATTTATATAATTCGCTATACAATTCACAATGTTTGTGTATTTTGCAATACAATTTGATTTGCGCATAACTTTTGTATAATCGCGCACAACATTTGTATAAATCACGCGAATTATACATAATTCAAATTGTAATTACAGTTAGATGTTTGTCGCGAGTCGTAATTAATTCAAACTATAACTATGTTGGCTAATTAATATATTTTTACTTATTCGCATAATTTTTCATTCCATAAATGGAAAAAAAAAGCCCTTAAATGGTTAAAATTGGACTCAATATATAGAAGATTCTTTTAAAATTGGTTAAAACTTGAATAGGTTGAGGTTGACCCAATTCAAATTATCTTTAGCTTAACTTATAAAATTCTAGGAGTATGGGTCGGTGGGTTATTTATATTTAGGCTTATTTCGACGCCCCTAATCTTTTTTATAGTTAATTTGTGAAATTACATTGAATATGAAATTATCATTGTTATAAGTAATTTTGACTTGAATTTTATATTTAAATAGACAAAAAATTATTTAAATATACGAATAATCTATTCAGAAAATTTTCTCAAATTAAAGTTCCTAAGTAGCTTGTTCTAATCAGGAATTAAGTAGTACTTTTTACCCAATTTGCATGAAAAGGAAAAAAGATCTATCTAAATTAGCAATAGTTATGAGCTAATTACATTATACTTGTTTTTAACATGTTACCCTTTAGGTGTCTGTGACAGTGTGAACTAAAAATTAAAGTACAACATACTGTTACATATATAGGTAACACATTGAGGACCTTAGTCAAAGTATATCATTGTCTACTTTATAGATTTTATATTTAAGACGTAACCTAAATGTGGCTTCTGTGAAGATTCAGTCACTTAGACCAAGAATGTTGCATTAGTCTAAGAAAGAGTCCCAAAAAAGTGGTTAACTTCTAAAAATTGATTGGAAAATTACGTCTGATTTTCTTCTGTATACCAAACATGTTTTCCTTTTGTGTTTTTCAAGAGATAATTCTTGATCAACAAAATGATCAGAGGGGTGACTTTTACGTCGAAATTTTATTTTATTTCATTTAAAAAATATATGTCTCAGCCCAACATATTACATCAACGTAGTAATATTTTTCAATTTACATTGTCCCATTTATTTTTTTTCTCCATAGTAAAACTCATATTATTACAAATTGGGTTTCGTCTTCTATGAACTTTAGCTATGAAACTCAATCTGGATCAAATAGCTTCAAATGTTAATGACAAGTTCAAAGCCCTGACGAACTCCAATCATCAATTTATCCAAAATTTTAAAAAGTCACAAAATTCTTTTGTAATTATTCAAACTTTTAAAATCCCCTGATAATAGAATTTTTAACTCCTTCTTAACTATTTAAAATAAAGTAGGGATCAGATCTCTATCACCGAATTCAATGATTAAATGATTTTAGATGAAATTGATAGGAGAGTTTTTAATTCACTCAATAATATTTTAAATATGTGCCGACTGATTAACATGGATATCACTGGCTCGCAATCATTTCTAAACTCCCAAAAAATGATAATCATAATCATAAATTAAAAAATTATGGTCCTTTCCCTTAAATATTTCAAATTATGTACTTTTTACGTCCATCTTTATTTGTTTTTTATTGATTTAGCACAAGAATTAAGAAATAATAAATGATAAAACTAATTTTATCAAATTCTTTGAATATAATAAATACTCTTGAAAAATATAACAAATAAATAACTATAATTAATGATAACGATAAATTAGAAACTGAGTGTAAAATTTTCTCTTAATTTCATAAAGTGGATAAATATTATTGGACATTCAAAAATAGTATAGAGACAAGTAAAAATAGATGAAAGGAGTATAAAATAAGCCAAATAGATATGATAAAATCTTAAAATACGTATTCACTCTGATCATAAGCTTAATTAAGTAGAATGATATAAAAATCTCAATTTTAAAGTATATTCGTCATGATAAAGTGTCAAATATCTTCCAGGAAATGCGAAAATTATCCATCAAATTTAGACGGATGGTCCTTTTAGTTTTAGGTATTGTGATAATTTGATCCAACTAAGCATCATTTAGTCTTATATGTGAAGACATTTACTAGTGGGATTAGTTGAACACACTCTTATTACACACATAGAAAAGTATAATTAATTAAGAAATATTAATACTAGCAAATAAAAAAGTAGACAACTTTCGGCTTGCAGTCTACTGAGACCAATACAAATGAGCCGCCTATTCAATATATTTTTAGCTAAAATGCATTTCCAACTAACACCCTATTCTAATCCAATTTGATTTGCCTAAAAAATAATAATAATTTATGCCTTTTCTTTTCCATTTCTGTTTCTTTACAGAATCTAAAGATCCATTTGAGAATAATAGTAGTATATTCCTACACCTTTAAATTAATCACCCTTTTTCTTATCTAACCAAAAACAAATGATATATATATATATATATAAAAAAAAAACTTACCGAGGAGGCTCCTCTCCATATCCTCTCTCTCCATTTTTTTCAAGTTTCTATCATGATGACTGACACGTGATATAAGTCTAACTTATGTCATATGCCAGCCATCAAGATAGGAACTGGGGAAAAAATGGAGAGGAGCCTTCTCTAAAATTTTCCTTCAAATATTACTATGTTATGAAAAAAATGTCTTTTTCACAAGTAAAGAGTTGATGTATTTAGATAAATCATCCTCCTATATAAAAAAACTTTTAAATTATAATTTCATACCATTTTTCGTAATATATCAAAATTCTTTGATAGGTGTAAAAAAAATCATCTTGGTAGCAATAATGGATTAGTATATCAAAGTTCTTTGATAGGTGTTAATTTCGTGTCATTTTTCATTGATGAGTATACCAAAATTCTTTGTTATCCATAAAAACAATCATCTTCATAGCAATTAATGGATTAATATATCAAAATTCTTTGACTAGTGTTAAAAAATCATCTTGGCAGCACTTACCCAATTGATAGAATAGGGATTAGGTGTAAATATGAGTCGTGATGGAACCTCGGTTCAATCTTGGGAATGAAAAGATTTTATTAGAATTGGTACCTTCTAAAATGAGCCATATAATATAAGAAATTTGTATTTAATTGAGTTTCACGGTGAATAATGTTAAAAAAAGAAAAAGGTTCATTATCAGCTTGCCAAATTGACGCCTTTTGAAGACTATCAATAAAAAAACAAACGGTTGATGCTGAAACGTCCAGAACAAAATCAGACCTAACAGGGCCCAAAAATCTCTAGGCAACTTGTAGTTACTTGTGGACAAAGTTGTGCTGACTCCTTGACCTAACAGGCTCACGTTCTCCATTAATTAAAGTATCTCTTTTTCTTTTTGGATTTTTTTACAAGTGAATATTCCTCTATTATCTCTTTTCAGACCTCATCTTCATGGGGTCTAGACAATTTTCTTGAATGAATAATTTTTTTGGAAAGTAAATTACAAAATAAAAATGCAATTATGTTGATAGTTTCTTTTCCAAAGTCTTGTGGATGAAGTTCTCTGGATGACTAGATGTACAATTAACTGCTGGGTATAATCATTCGGCCAATTTTCATAAAATTTTATCGCCCTCTCCGTTTCATTTTACTTGATTCTTATATTATAAATATTCATATACCATCAACTCAATTTGGCTCGCACCATATGGTAAATTAAGGAAATCTATCGAAAATGAGTTCGAGCTGTAAAGCAGAGAACATTGGTAGTTTTATTAATGTTCTTGCAGGCAAACGCGGAGGTACATTAGAAGAACACTTCTTATTCTGTTATATTTGGATATGTATATGCTGAACTCACAAAACATAACATGCTAAACATATCAAAAAACAGACATGTAACTTAAAATTTTACATGCACTCCAAGTAATGCCATGAACTGAGAAATAAACTCAGGATGACCTGGCCAAGCTGCCCCAGTCACAAGATTTCTGTCCGTGATGCAACGGTCTATTGGTTCTGGTTCTACCCATGTTGCTCCTCCTAGTACCACGTTAAGTTTCACAGCAGGGTATGCAGTGCACTTCTTTCCCTGTAGTCATTTAATGAGAACATGGATTAGAGTCTGCTTACACCCATGAACAACACATGTTTCCATTCTACGTCATTTCTTAACAATATGGCAGGAGATGTGTTTTAACTTCAATTCTTAATGAAGTTAAGAGAGTTACCTTGAGAACACCAGCAGCAGATAGAATCTGTTGGCCATGGCAGATTGATGCTACTGGTTTTTTGGAGTCCATAAATTCCTTGACCAACTTAATAACATCATCATCCAGGGCAAGATATTCTGGAGCTCGGCCTCCAGGAATTACAAGTCCATCATAGCTAGAAGCATTCACACTATCAAAATTGGCATTTAAGGTGAAATCATGACCTGGCTTCTCACTATAAGTCTGGTCACCTTCAAACTCATGGACAGCCGTGGCACATTTCTCACCGGCTTTCTTCTTGGGGCAAACAGCATCTACATGGCATTCAAGAGCTTCGAGGGACTGAAAAGGTACCATCACTTCATAGTCTTCCATGAAATCCTACATACCAAAGAAAGTAGATACACGGGCACACAAATTAGTCACTAAATAAGATGTCATCAAATGCAAGTTTAACAGTCTGGACAGAAGAGAAACGAACTCCAAACATGAAATCCACACAAATGAAAAAATAAAGCCTCTCATGTGGTAGTTTCAAACCTAGTTTGTGGAACATCTTTCAGGACATCCAATCCCCAGACCACAGACCAATGGATTCAATTAGAAAAAGTAACAGGAAGCATGAAACATGGTCAGCAAAGTGGAAAGAATTGACTCTAGGGACACAAGAAAATAGGAACCAAGCAACACGTATATCTAATTTGATTGTGTAAATAGTATGGCAGAGGAGTACATATAAGACAAGGGAGTTCGTGAATTGAAAAATCACTATTTTTTGTATATATCCTGTTCAAGGTGAACCTCCCATATTCGGAATGGAAATTGCATTTTAGATAAATATAACCTCAAATATTCACGGGCCCTCCCATCAGTGATTTCTGCAGATTGCAAAGATTCATATAGGTGGGAAAAGAGTGCCGGATTAGTCAATGCTTACCTTTATTTTTCTTCTCTAATTGGAGGAAGCATTTAATCGAATGTGCTAATGACGCAGCTAATGATCCAAAAATATAATCCTCCGAGGGAATGACAAGAACTTCCACTTATGACCATACAGAACATGGAGGAAAGAGTAGCCAAATCACATTCAAGAGACAACTCCAATACCATGTTCCTTAAACCTATATGATAAGCAGTACAAATTGTGTTTATTCGTAAAGGTAAAAGGTATTCTGCAATGGCTGGAAAAAAAATACAATAGCATATGCCAGTAAAAAACTTATCCCAAAAAATATCCTATGGAAGCTACTACAAGCTCCCTGGGTGAACTTTGAAGATGCAATCTTTAATGAACAAAGGTCTACGTCACTTCCTATAATGGAGTGTTTGTAGTGCTTTGAAAGCGAAGAATTCAGAACAAGAGCCATTGCCTCTACCTTTGCTAGCCTTCATTTCAATCATATGTTGACGTGGATTAGACCAGGGACATAAAATAAAATATAATTCCTAGGAAATTCGATGTCGCTTATGGTGGAATCAATATAACAAATAGAAGGAAGTACAGCCTCTACCATCCTCTCTTCCTATATCATCCTGCTTACCTTCACCCTTCACGTGAGCATACACATAACATTACCAATCAGTTTTGATTGTGCATACCTGTTACCTCCCACCAGCACATGTACCGGCTAGACAGGTAACTCCATGCACCATGGCTTATACACGAGGGAAGAAATTAGCTGCCTTCTTGTGTCTACTGATATTGGAACCTAGTCTCACACTGTACCCAAGTTCATCAACCAGACCCTTAGGTTCACCTAATTACTTCATTCTCACAATCCCCGAATGTTGATCACAACACATACATGGAACATTCCATTTTTAACAAGACTCTGGCAACTACATGAATCTCTTACACAGTCGTACATCACGAAGCTCTTATTCAATCTCTAGAATCTACGACAGTCTAAATCTCCCCTTCTTCAACAAATCCTCTATGGGACATGGGAGCACACTGTTGATTTTCTGTATTAGAAAATCACTTAGAACAAACTTTTGTAAAACAAAACCTTTTGTACAGCAAATCTTTTTTTTTTTTGTACAGAAAAACTTTTTGGAAGTAATAAACACAAAGTTTCTAGTAAATTCTCAAAAATTAACTAGTAACGAATACGGAAAAATAGAAACAATGAAAAATATTTGAGTCCATAGAATTCATTGTATGTCCTTAAGAATTTTAATCCCCTCACTGCACGCAAGGTTATGGATCATCTCTTTCTAGAATAAAATGGATAAAACTGTTAAAGAAATAACGGTACCTCAAATTTCAATAACTTCAGCGAACTAAAAAAGACAACAACAAAATCACAAAAAAGACACTACTTTTATTTGTCAGAAAAAGGAAATTTGATGCTCAAAATAAGAGAACCTCTCTATTTATAGCCAACAAAGGGTGTTTCTCGTCCCTTATTGGAAAGGTCACAACTGTTTAGAAAATACATAATCTTTTAGAAAAACCACAACACTTTGGACAAACAACTCTTAAGAAAAGTTCTAACCCATTAGAGAAGTCACAACTTTTCTAGAAGAGTCACATCCCATCTAAAAAATCACGACCCTTCATTTCCATTCTCACCTTTAAAAACCCAACACAGACACTACCAAACTAACAGCTTAATAATAATCAATCTATACTGTCAAACTTAAGATTACAAGTTAAACTGGAGGCTCTTTCTTATCTATGCGGGCATGACATTCCAAACAATATCAGGTGATTATCTTATGCCTGACCAGCATGAGCCGAGCAAATACGACACAACCTAACAAATACACGAGAGAATCTTTTTATGACACATATTGGAAGTTTGATAGGGAGAAGGATTTTTGTCACCTATATATCAACAAAGCCAGTTATATTTAGGAGGATTACATATACAATTGGGATGAAAGTTGTTTCAAAGGTCATAAGCAAGAGTGGCAAAGAGTGACTCGAGTCGAATATGAGTCGATCAAAGATGAGTCAAACAAAAATGGATAAAATACTCGACTCGATTCATATTTTAAATGAGTAAAAACGAGTTGCCTAATGGATAATATGAGTAAATAAGAATACTCATATTATAGTAGATATTATGCTAAAAGTTTCAAAAGCAAATCTTTTTACCCATCCTCATCCCACCTCTATTAAAAAAAATATTTTTTTAAAAAAACTAATCATCCTGCCCCTAACCCAGTCCCAAGCCCACCCAAAAAATGTAAAATAACCCCTCCCCCCCCCAAACACGCACACAAAAAAAAAAAGGTAAAAACAAACTAATTTATTTTTTAGAAGAAGAATTTTAATTTTTGGTTTCAAATTGACTGATTTTCTTTCTTACCCCACACATCTACCCAGAAAATGTAATACCACTTTTCTTTCTTGTTGAATGAACCTCTTTTTACTCATTTAAGCAACTTTTAAATGGGTAATAGGACTTTCACTCATTTTTTACCCATTTTAAACGAGTTGGATACCCAACTCATTCAAGATGGATAATTTGAATGGGTATCTATATAAATTACCCATTCTGCCACCCCTAGGAATAAATCATACCACAATTTGTACATTTAATTCATATACTGGCGTTTCTCAGTAAAGTGCGATTTGAAACTCAGCATTACAAAATCCCTCAGCTAAAAAAGATAAGGCTACATTATCATAAACTTACCCCACATAGAAATAGGATTCTTTTACCAGAACCAACTATGCTGCCACCAAGTGCCTTGACAAAGAGTCGAATGAATTCAGGATGTCCGTAATAAGTAGCTGCACTGATGAGATTACCATCGACAATACATGAGGCCATCGTTTCTGGTTCTTCCCAATGGGCACCAGCAGCAAGCAGCACGGACTTCACAGCAGGAACAGCTGTGCACTTTCGACTTCTGACCACATCTGCAGCTGCCAGGATCAATTGTCCATGACAGATGGACGCAATTGGCTTTTTAGCATTGGCAAAACTTTTCACCAAATTCAGCACAGATTCATTTATGGCCAAATATTCTGGAGCGCGTCCTCCTAGTACGACCAAGCCATCATACTTTGTAGCCTCGATTTCATCAAAGGTTGCATTAAGAGCAAAATTGTGTCCACGGGACTCTGAATATGTCTGAAACAATTTTGAAACTAAATAAGACTCTGGTACCACAAAAACATCAACATTACCACAAATTCAAATTCTATAATAAAACAACAGGAAAACACTAGTGCATTGCTTAAAGACATGTGCTCAAGTGAACATAGACATATAATTTGGTTAAGGAATTGTATTAAACCTAGTACTCCAATTGACTCGCCTATATCTAGCCAAATTGTTTAAGGATGACTCTCCTTGACTAAGAACTCATCCACCACATTCCTTGGCCTCAGCTGTAAATCATCCTGAGTTAAGTGGTCTGCACATAGAGATGCAGCATCCAATTGCTTAAAGATGGAAACTGCACTCAAAGATCCGAGTATCATATGTTCTACGCCCATCATTAGTGAAAGCTCCTTTATTTCCTTGAATCAAACTCATGATTGATAAAACGCAAATCTTTTGAAATTTGGTAAACGGAAAACACCGAGTAAAGCTTTGAAAAATAAATGAACACAGTCCCACAACAAGTTTCAATCTTCTACCACAAACCAGTACTAGTCAATTCATGACACATAAAAGGGTAAGTTCTAATCATCATACATCTAAAAATCCCATCCAAAATTACTACAGAGATATACCATGGATAAGAACTATACAGATACAAAATCATACTACAGTAATTCATAAAGCATGAACTTGCTTTCTCTAATTTTTGTATAAATGGGTATTCAATCTTCAAACAGAAAACATAGAGTAAAGCTCCACGCCATGAACAAAAACGTTATGATCCAATGCAACCCAGCATGAATCAATTAGGTATACACAGAATGGCAAAACTATAATCACTTTTTCAAGTCAACTCAACTCCACCTCGATGGCAAACAAGGTGACATACACTATACGAATCCTCTGTATCACACTCTAATTATTATTTTATACGAGTGTTGACCTACTTCAAAGTTCAACCCTCCTCTTTATCAGAGCTTCTGGACAGGTCAAATTCATTCACAAAGAATCTACTCCAAAGCACTAGCAAATAATCACATTACATACCGCTTAGAAGAAATATGCAAATTCTAATTAACAGGTAAGATAGAGAAAAGAAGGACCTGGTGACCAGAAAGCTGATGAATAGCAGTGCGGCAAATGTCACCGGACTTCTTTCCAGGACAAACTGCATCAACGGCTATTCCATAGGCTAGCAGAGCTTGAAATGGTACCATCACCTGACAATTACAAACAGTGGCCCATTTATCATTCTTAACATACTAGTCATGAATCCCGTGCTAGCACGAGCCAGATATTTTTTAATCTTAATTTTTGTGATGCAAAATGATTTTTTCATGCATTTAAAGTCGAAGAAATATAATCACACCCTTTGAAAAATATTAAATTAAGAAGTCCACAACTGTTACAGGCTAATATTATAAAATTATAATTGAGGTAGTCGAAGAAATATAATTAAATTGTTTTGAAAATATTAAATACCAAATTACTTTGAAAATATTACATTAAGAAATTCACAAAAATAACTTATCAGCATTAATATTGGTAAATTATAATTGAAGCAACTGAGAAAATATAATAATTGCTTTGAAAATATTAAATTAATGAAGCTGCAAATTATTTTTGAGGGCCCCAGAAACTCACAAAAATAATTTTTTGGATTAATATTGTAAAATAATAATTAAAAAAATTGAAGAAATATAATCAAACTGCTTTAAAAAAATTAAATTAATCAACCAGCAAATTATTTTTATGGGTCATACATAATGACAGCGAAGAAGCAAAGAGCTCAAATAAGCATATTGATGAAGAGTTCATGCTTGAGATGCCGACTATTCGCACTTCTTAATAGTAAAAATACACAATTACTATGAAATCAAGAATGTGAACAAATGTTGTAATGGAAAAACCTCATAGTCTTCAACGTAATCTCCACAAAGTAAGAGGGCCCTTTTCTGATTCGCCATTTTTGAAGCTGTTAGATTTGAAGTCTATCTGTGTGTCTTGTGGAAGAGATTAGAGAAATTAATGTAGGAAGAAGCTGACGAAATGTTGCTCTCGAAAAAGTAGTACAACTATAGAAGGTTCTCCGCAGGAATAGTTCTATTAATGTTAATTTAGAAAAAGTAGTACAACTATAGAAGGTTCTCCACAGGAATAGTTCTATTAATGTCAATTTAGATTAATTTTAATTCTCTAACATTATTTTATTCTCCCATATAATAAGTTGCTAATCGGAGCAGCAGGGTTTGCCTTCTTCACCTGCCTACTATGGCTGTTTTATTGATTTGATGTTCAATCCTAACATCTTAAATCAAACGTTCTGAGATTAAACTTTAACATCATTAATATTTTTATCTTGATTATTATTTAATTATTTTTTTATTAACTTTAACTATGAAATTATAATAAAGTGTCTACTTAATTTTGCAGTGACTATTAAAATATCTACTCAAATTTATTATGTTATTTCTATTAATTATTATTTAAATTATTGTTTACTGCAAGCAGGCAGCTGAGCATTTCAACTGCTGTTGTGCTTAGTGTTACAGTGCTATTAAAGTATCTGATTAATTTTACTGTTTCATTTCTGTTAATTATTATATAATTATTTCTTTATCTACTTCAACTATGAAATTACAATAACATATCTACTTAATTTTGCAGTGGCCATTAAAATATCTACCTAATTTTACTATATCATATTTATTATGTGTATTATTTAAAGACTACTTAAAAAATATTAAAAATTCAAATTGACTTTCCAAATTTTATGTAGATCACAAAAATTAACAAAGAAAAATAACATCTATTGAGTCCGTGCAACGTACGATGTTTATATAATAAATCGCTTATTTGAACAGGTTAGAATCATCGTGTCTACTTCAACTGCTTCAAGCAAGCAGCTATGTATTGAGCTGCTTGGCTTGATGGTTTACCTCTTAAGTCCACCGTTCTG
>DF357385.1:87220-129998 GCA_000787875.1 Solanum virginianum | reverse complement strand
CGTTCTGAGATCCGAATCTCAACCACTATCGAAAATGAGTTTGAACGTCAACGCATAGAAACACAAGTAGTTTTATTGATTTTCTTACAGGCAAACGTTGCGGTACATTACAAAAACACTTTTTATTGTTATATTTGGATACGTCTATTCTGAACTCAAAAAACGTAACATGCTATAGACATATCAAACAAACATGTAACTTAAAATTTTACATGCACTCCAAGCAATGCCATGAACTGAGAAATAAGCTCAGGATGACCTGGCCAAGCTGCCCCAGTCACAAGATGTCCGTCTGTGAAGCAACGGTCTATCGGTTCTGGTTCTAGCCATATCGCTCCTCCTAGTACCACGTTAAGTTTCACAGCAGGGTATGCAGTACACTTCTTTCCCTGTAGTCGTTTAATGAGAACACGGATTAGAGTATGCTTACGCCCCATGAACACCACATGTTTCCATTTTATGTCATTTCTTAAACAATATGTCGGGTGATTTTCGCATTTAACTTGTTTTACTTAATGCCTTACAGCATAAGATTGTTGAGATCAATATTATCATCACATCATAGAATACAAGGTTCCTCAAACATTATGCAAGCACCAGCGTTTTTTCTTCAATTCTTAATGATGTTAAGAGAGTTACCTTGAGAACACCAGCAGCAGATAGAATCTGTTGGCCATGGCAGATGGATGCCACTGGTTTTTTGGACTCCATAAATACCTTGACCAACTTAATAACATCATCATCCAGGGCAAGATATTCTGGAGCTCGGCCTCCGGGAACTACAAGTCCATCATAGCTAGAAGCATCCACACTATCAAAATTGGCATTTAAGGTAAAATCATGACCTGGCTTCTCACTATAAGTCTGGTCACCTTCAAAGTCATGCACAGCCGTGGGGCATTTCTCTCCGGCTTTCTTCTTGGGGCAAACAGCATCTACATGGCATTCAAGAGCTTCGAGGGACTGAAAAGGTACCATCGCTTCATATTCTTGGGGCAAACAGCATCTACATGGCATTCAAGAGCTTCGAGGGACTGAAAAGGTACCATCACTTCATAGTCTTCCATGAAATCCTACATCCCAAGGAAAGTAGACACAAGGTGCACAAATGAGTCACTAAATAAGATGCCATCAAACGCAAGTTTAACAGCCTGGACCAGAAGAGAAAAGAACTCCAAATATGAAATCCGCACACATCCGTTATACTAGCCAGCTAACTGCCTGACCCAAATGAAAAAAATAAAGCCTCTCGTGTGGTAGTTTCAAGCCTAGTTTGCAGAACATCTTTCGAGCATCCAATCCCAGACCACAGACTAACAGATTCGATTAGATAAAGTAACAGGAAGCATGAAACATGGTCGCAAAATGACTCAAGGGACATAAGAAAATAGAAATCAAGCAACTTTACCAAAGAAAAGAAAAATCAAGCAAGAAGTATATCTAGTTCGATTGTGTAGATCTAAATTGCTCGGACTCTCCAAAAATGTTACCGCATCCATGTCGGATCCTTTAAAAATACATTATTTTTGGAGGATCTATTTTTGAAGGTGTCCGGCATGCACAATCTCCAAGCAACATAGGTGTAATTAGTATGGCAGAGGAGTACAGGTACGACAAGGGAGTTCGTGAATTGAAAAATCACTTTTTTACTGTATATCCTGTTCAAGGTGAACCTTCGATATTCTGGATGGAATTTGTACTTCAAATAAATATAACTCAAGGAGTCAAGGGCCCAACCATCAGCAATTTGTGCAGATTGCACAGATTCACATAGGTAGGGAAAGAGTGCCAGAGAAGTCAATGCTTTCATTTTTGTTTTCTTCTCTATTTGGAGGAAGCATTTAACCAAATGTGCTAATGACGCAGCTAATGATCCAAAATACAATTTTCCGAGGGAATGACAGGAACTTCCACCTATGACCATACAGAACATGGAGGAAAGAGTAGCCAAATCACATTCAAGAGACAACTCTGATACCATGTTCCTTAAAAGAATGAGTTCGGGGTGGCCAAGTGGTTTGGGCTTTGAGACTTCCATGTTGGAGGTCTCAAGTTCGAACACCCTTGCCAGCGAAAGCAAGAGGTTTGCCTTCTAGGTCGAGCTCATCGCACTGGGCAAGCCCAGTGCGGGATACCTCTCCTGTGTGGTTTGCGAGCTATTGCACAGAAGCGGAGGTTTACCCCCTGCGCACCCAAAGGGTAGCGGCTGTTGGTTCCCCTTGTCATTTCAAAAAAAAAAGAAGAATGAATTAGGTAAACCTATACGATAAGTAGTACAAATGGTTAAATGTTTATTTGTAAAGGTAAAATGCGCTCTGAGATGGCTTGAAACAAAATACAATAGCATATGGCTGCGAAGTACTTATCCAAAAAAATGTGCTATGGAACTACAAGCTCCCCGGGTGACCTTTGAAGATGCAATCTTTAATGAACAAAGGGATACACCACTTCCTATAATGGAGTGTTTGTAGCGCTTTGAAAGCAAAGAGTTCGGAACAAGAGCCATTTGCCTCTACCTTTGCTAGCCTTCATTTCAATCATATGTTGACGTGGATCAGACCAGGGACATAAAATCAAATATAATTCCTAGTAAATTCGGTGTTGCTTCTGGTGGAATCAATACAATAAATAGTACAAAGTACGGCCTCTACCATCCTCTCTTCCTATATCACCCTTCACCCTTCACATGCGCGCGCACATAGCAGTACCGATCAGGTCTGATTGTGAATACCGGCTGCCTCCCACCAGCACATGTACCGGCTAGACAGGGAACTCCATGCACCATGGCTTATACACGAGGGAAGAAATTAGCTGCCTTCTTGTGTCTACTGATATTTGAACCTAATCTCACATGGTACATTCCGACTTCATCGACCAGACCCTTAGGTTCACCTAATTACTTCATTCTCACAATCCCAAAATGTTGATCTCACCACATACGTGGAACATTCTATTGTTGGCAACTACATGAATCTCTTACACAGTTATACATCGTGAAGCTCTTATTCAATCTCTAGAATCTATGACAGTCTAAATCTCCCTTCTCCAATAAATTAAGTAACAGCTAAATAATAATCAATCTAGTCGAACTCAAGATAACAGGTTAAACTGGAGGCTCTTTCTTATCCATGCAGGCATGACATCCCAAACAATATCAGGTGATTATCTGATGCCTGACCAGCATGTGGCGAGCAAATACTACACAACCTAACAAATAGACATAACGAGAGAATCTTTTTATGGCACATATTGGAAGTTTGATAGAAGGATTTCTGTCGCCTATATATCAACAGAGCCAGTTATATTTAGGAGGATTACATATGTCTGTTCTTCTCAACAAATGGGATGAAAGTTTTTTCAAAGGTGATAAGCAGGATAGGCAAAGAGCAACTCGAGTCGAATATGAGTCGATCAAAGATGAGTCAAATAAAAATTGATAAAATACTCGACTTGACTCATGTTTTAAATGGATAAAGATGAGTTATCCATGGAAAATATGAATATCCATATTATAACAGGTATCATGTTAAAAGTTTCAAAAGCAAATCCTTTTACCCACCCTCACTCCCAACTCCACTTAAAAAAAATTAAAATTTTTTAAATTATCCTTTTTTTTTAAATTACCGTCCTGCCTCTAATCTGGCCCCAAGCCCCTGCCATCCTACTTCCTTACCCCATCCATCCCTACCCAACCACCTACACTTAAAAAAAAAAGTAATAAAGCCTTTTTTGTTGTTGTATGAATGAACCTTTTTTATCCATTGAAGTACCCTCTTTTAAATGGGCAATATGAGCTTCACTTATTTTAAACGAGTTGGATATCCTACACTTAGAAAAAAAGTAATACCGCTTTTTTATTGTTGTATGAATGAACCTTTTTTATCCATTGAAGTACCCTCTTTTAAATGGGCAATATGAGCTTCACTTATTTTAAACGAGTTGGATATCCTACACTTAGAAAAAAAGTAATACCGCTTTTTTATTGTTGTATGAATGAACCTTTTTTATCCATTGAAGTACCCTCTTTTAAATGGGCAATATGAGCTTCACTTATTTTAAACGAGTTGGATATCCTACACTTAGAAAAAAAGTAATACCGCTTTTTTATTGTTGTATGAATGAACCTTTTTTATCCATTGAAGTACCCTCTTTTAAATGGGCAAATGAGCTTCACTTATTCTAGACGAGTTGGATACTCAACTCATTGAAGATGGATAATTTGAATGGGTATCTATATAAATTACCCATTCTGCCACCCCTAGTCATAGGTCATACCACAATCTATACATTTAATTCATATATTAGCATTTCCCAGTAAAGTGCAATTTGAAACTTGCATTACAAATTCTCTCAGCTAAAAAAGATAATGCTACATGATCATAAACTTACCCCACATAGAAATAGGATTCTTTTACCAGAACCAACTATGCTGCCACCAAGTGCCTTGACAAAGAGTCGAATGAATTCAGGATGTCCATAATAAGTAGGTACAGTGATGAGATTACCATCGACGATACATGAGGCCAACGTTTCTGGTTCTTCCCAATGGGCACCAGCAGCAAGAAGTACGGGCTTCACAGCAGGAAAACAGCTGTGCACTTTCGACCTCTGACCACATCTGCAGCTGCCAGGATCAATTGTCCATGACAGATGGATGCAATTGGCTTTTTAGCATTGGCAAAACTTTTCACCAAGTTCAGCACAGATTCATTTATGGCCAAATATTCTGGAGCACGTCCTCCTGGTATGAGCAAGCCATCATACTTTGTAGCCTCGATTTCATCAAAGGTTGCATTAAGAGCAAAATTGTGTCCACGGGACTCTGAATATGTCTGAAACAATTTTGAAACTAAATAAGACTCTGCTACCACAAAACCATTAACATTACCACAAATTCAAATTCTATAATAAAACAACAGGAAAACACTAGAGCATTGCTTAAAGACATTTGCTCAAGTGAACATAGACATATAATTTGGTTAAGGAATTGTTGAAATTGTATTAAACCTAGTACTCCAATTGACTCGCCTATATCTAGCCAAATTGTTTAAGGATGACTCTCCTTGACTAAGAACTCATCCACCACATTTCTTGGCCTCAGCTGTAAATCATCCTGAGTTAAGTGGTCTACACATAGAGATGCAGCATCCAATTGCTTAAAGCTGGAAACTGCACTCAAAGATCCAAGTATCATATGTTCTACGCCCATCATTAGTGAAAGCTCCTTTATTTCCTTGAATCAACCTCATGATTAATAAAATGCGAACCTTTTGAAATTTGGTAAACAGAAAACACCGAGTAAAGCTTTGAAAAATAAACGAACACAGTCCCACAACAAGTTTCAGTCTTCAACCACAAACCAGTACTAGTCAAATCATGACACATAAAAGGGTAAGTTCTAATCATCAAACATCTAAAAAGCCCATCCAAAATTACTTCAGAGTTATACCATGGGTAAGAACTATGCAGATTCAAAATCATACTCTAGTAATTCATAAAGCATGAACTTTCTCCAATTTTTGTATAAATGGGTATCCAATCTGCAAACAGAGAACATAGAGTAAAGCTCAGCGCCATGGATGAAAACATTATGATCCAATGCAACCCAGTGAACCCAGCATGAGTCAATTAGGTATACACAGAATGGCAAATTATAATCTTTTTTTCAAGTCAACTCAAATCCACCTCGATCGCAAACAAGGTGAGATCCACTATATGAATCCTCTACATCACGCTCTAATTATTACTTTTATATGAGCATTGACCTACTTCAAAGTTCAATCCTCCTCTTTATCAGAGCTTCCGGACAGGTCAAATGCATTCACCAAGAATCTACTCCAAGACACTAGTAAATAATCACATTACATACCGCTTAGAAGAACTATGCAGATTGAAATTAACAGGTAAGAGAAAAGAAAGGACCTGGTGACCAGAAAGCTGATGGACAGAAGTGCGGCAAATGTCACCGGATTTCTTTCCAGGACAAACTGCATCAACGGCTACTCCATAGGCTAGCAGAGCTTGAAATGGTACCATAACCTGAATAATAACAAACATGTCCCATTTATTATTCTTAACACATACACAATGACTAGAAATCAAGAAGTGAACAAATGTTGTAATGAAAAAACCTCATAGTCTTCAACGTAATCTCCACAAAGTAAGAGGACCCTTTTCTGATTCGCCATTTTTCAAGCGGTTAGAGTTGAGGTCTATCTCTTTGTATCTTGTGGAAGAGATTTGAGGAATTAATCTAGGAAGAAGCTGACGAAATGTAGCTCTCGAAACAAGTAGTACAATTGTAGAAGGTTCTCCACAGGAATAGTTCTACTGATTACTGATCTTTATTTCGATTGTTAGCCAACAGTATAGCAAAAGAAGGTCTCATTGCAAACAAGGTGGACGTGCCGGAGTGGTTATCGGGCATGACTAGAAATCATGTGGGCTCTGCCCGCGCAGGTTCGAATCCTGCCGTCCACGCCTCTAAAATGTTTTATTCATCTTCTTTTTGAATTCTTTAATTTTAATCCTGAACAAACAAATGGAACAAAAAGTTAAGCAACCACAAATCAAAAATCTTGGATTCTGCCTTTTTTCGGTTGACTAGTGAAATAGGTAAAAGAGTTTGTATGTATTTTTTTATTATTGTAACGTAAGCTATTGGTACACTTCTTGTCTTTAAACATCATAAGCAGTAGCAGAATTAGTATTTTAATTAATAAAGTTTGTACATTTTAAAACATATGTGGGTGATTTAATTTTTAATTAAAGAAACAAAGTGAATCGCTAAATAATTTCCTTTGCTTGTTTTAGCTAGTAAAAATAAACAACTTTCATTTTTTTTAAACAATAAAAGAGTATTTTTCATTTTTCTTCAACGACAGAAGAAGCAATAAAGTGAAAATTTGAGTAAGATGTAAACACTTAGATTTGAACTTGAGGCTTAAGGGAAAATCTACACAACTTTAGCCACTAGGTTACCTCTTCTTCTTTTTGAATTAAGAATGTTCAACAATTGATATATATTAAAAAATATTTATATTTAATTTATATATTTAAAAATATTTTTCAATGAAGGATGTTCATTTGACCAGCCTTGAATATTAGGGGTGGGCATGGTATGATACTTAAAAGTTTGGTATGATAATTTCGATTTTTGATATCTAAAAATACGATACCATTACCATATCAAATTAGCTCGGTATGATTCGATATTTTTAATTTCGATTTCAATATTTTACGATATGGTTATTCGATAACCATAATTAATTTGACTTCAAATTAATATATTCATATAATAAAAAAGTATAACTTTCATAATATTAAAAACGTCTCAGGCTAATCAATTAAGTGATCAAATACTATATGTATTTTCAAGTTGTGGACAATCAATAATACAAAAGTTAATCAATGCTTTCAAATTTATTTTTCTCAAAATTTTCTTCAACATGATCAATAATGAGAGTGTCAACTGGACTGTCAGGGCTCTTCAAGAAGTTCTACATATATTTAAAATAATTTGAAATCTAATACACACACACACACACACATATATATCGGTATGGTATATGGTATTTCGGTATTTATTTTTTAAATGCCAAATATCATTTCAAATACCAAAAAAAATTATAAGCCATACCAATCATAATTACCATACCACAGTATAATTTTTTTTTTATTTCAATATGATATTTGATATATACCATACCATGCCCACCCCTACTTGTATGGGTGTACCTCTACCCTGACTGCAATAAGACTTTCCTTAAAACTTTGTTTTAAATCTTTTCAGGATCAATAAACACTGTAAGTCCTTATTCAGCCTCTTCACAAAATGAATAACTTCTATGATTTATCCTAACATGAATGAAAATAATCAATTAAATTTGTGATTAATTATCCTAACATATATTAACATGATCAATTAAAATAATTGAGTATCTAAATTATATTTACTATTTACAAATTTAAGCAATTGTCTATGTATTTAAAGTCAAAATCTAAGTTAAGCAGTTTCCCCTTGTCCCTACCCCTAGCCCCTGGGGACTGCCCGAGCAATTTCCAGGATTAGAGGTGTAGAAGTATCAACCTGAAAAAGGAAGGGGGTGAAAAGTCAAGCATGATTTGTGTGTGAGAAGCTCTTCTGCTGCTACTGGGAGAGCTAAGGGTTTTGCCGGAAGCTATGGAAGCAGCAAAACGCAAGCGAAGCTCTGCCGACTACGAAGACGATGAGCACGACACTTTCAAACCACCACCACCAGCACAACATTACTCAGCCGCCACAAACGGCGGTGTCGACCTTTCACTGCTCGAAGCCTTAGAAAAATCTCAACAAAACCCTGTGGAAGCCCTCGATATCAAAACAGTGAAAAAGCTCGTCCTTGCATTCGAACGCCGTCTTAAGGAAAACATTGCTGCACGTCTCAAGTATCCAGACCAGCCCGAAAAGTTCGCGGATTCCGAAGTGGAGCTCCATGAAGAAATCGAAAAGCTGAAAATCCTCGCCGGAGGCCCCGAATTTTACCCTGAACTCGTCAATCTCGGCACCGTTGCCTCTATCACCAGCCTCCTCAATCACGAAAACACTGACATCGCTATTGACGTGGTCGGCTTATTACAAGACCTAACCGACGAGGATGTTCTCGAGGACAACGACGAACCGGCACAAGTTTTGGTTGATGCATTGGTCGAGAACAATGCGTTAGAATTACTCGTTCAGCTTCTAGGGAAAATGTCCGATTCCGATCCGGACGAATCCGCCGCCATTTATAATATACTCGCGACTGTTGAGAATTTCATCGAAGTGAAACCCTCGGTGGCGGAACTTGTCTGTGAAAGGACGAAGTTAATGAAGTGGTTGCTGACAAGAATAAAAGTTAGAGAATTTGATGGAAACAAGCAGTATGCATCGGAGATATTGGCTATTTTGCTGCAGAGCAGCACGGTGAATCAGAAGAGATTAGGACAATTGAACGGTGTGGACGCTTTGTTACAAGCTGTAGCAATGTATAAATCGAAGGACCCTAAGACGCCAGATGAGGAGGAGATGGTGGAGAACTTGTTTGATGCATTGTGCTGTTTGTTAATGCCATTGGAGAATAAGGAGAAGTTTGTGAAATCTGAAGGAATAGAATTGATGATCATTATAATGAATCAGAAGAAAATGTGTTATGGATCAGCTATAAGGGCGTTGGATTTCGCAATGACTAATTATCCTCCAGCATGCGAGAGGTTTGTGGATGTAATGGGGTTAAAAACTGCGTTCCCTGCTTTCATGGGTAAGGCAAGTCAAGTTCCCTTTTACTTTAATTTTTGTTACATTTGACATCGAACAAAATGATATAGAGCATGTAGTCACCTGCAATTGATTTTGATTTAGGGCCAAAACATAGTTGATTTGTTGAATAATGTGATAATTTTCTTAGTTGAATGAATACAGAGGATGCATATAGTAGACCCAAGCTGGTTTATGATTGAGATGTAGTTGATTGTGTTTTGACTAATTTATAAATTTTTCTGAGCAAAACGGATATTAATAATTCGTACATTAGATCCCAACTAATTTGGAACTTAGATATAGTTGTTTGATTGACTAATTTGTCAATTTCTCAAAGATTGTCTCATAAACAACTATTACGGTAGGATTGAACTGTATGATGTTAAAATGTTCAATGTCTAGATAAGGATACGTTTTTGTTTGTATTCTTTCCCTAGCAAGTTGGTACTTAGCTAATAACTTGGCTATTTGTTGCATAACAACAATTCTGGTGTCGTTTGTAAATATTGCAGTCTTTTTAAATGAGATATAGTAGTTAAAACATATCTATATCACAATTTCTCCCCCAATGGAAGAGTGTCCATTGTTTGATTTCAAATTTTCAATGAGCTCTTTAGGATGATTTGGTGTTTTTATACTTTCTTCTATTATTGACTTGTATAACTTATTATGCTTGAATGTTTTATCATCAGCTACCTCTGAGCAAAAAGAACAAGAAACGCTACAAAGAAGAACTGGAAGAGCGTCTTGTATCACTTGTTGCTTCCTTATTTGGTAAGGAAGCTGGTTCACTGAGAACAATCTATCTGAGAAGACACAAGTATTTTGCTGTTCTTGTACCGAATATGGAATTTCTGTGCCTGCATTTGTGATATAAGAGAGATACTCTTTCCTCTTGGCCAATTTCCTTTCAAATTCCTTTCAAACCCCCTACCATGACCCAACATCATTTCTTTTTTTAGCACTTTAGGGAAGTCCACATATGTAGTAGGAACTCTTCTACATTACTGCCCAAAATTGCAGCTAATTCGTCAATGTTATCATGGACATTTACTGGGAAACGCTGTTCTTATAGGAATCCAGAGAAAGCTCCAAAGAAGCAAATGATTCTCAAATGCAGCATTTACTTCTTTTCTTCACATGACACCAAGGTGTCGTCATCATGTATAAGATGTGGTGTACCTCCACCTCGACTCTCACTTACACCAACAACACACAAACTTTTCCTCAAAATTTCTTGCTTTCTCAAGCTTTGAATTTTCTGATTAGTGTGTGTTTCCAAACATTTTCAGTCATTAAGATCCTTCTAAACTGTTTAGAACTTGAGAATGGGTTTTATATCACATTATTTACATTTAATGTCAACGCTTTTAACATTTTATTGTTCACTAGGCATTTTTAGCTTTTTTGAACTCAAGTTTCTTAGCTGCCCTGATAATGCCACTTTTAATGCACAAACCCCTCTTTGATGGGCATGGAATTTGCAAGACCAAATCTTCTTCACCTTGGGGTTATTTAATTATGTGCCTCTTAATTTGGTGACAACACGTCAATTCTATCAAAGGAACAAATATGAACTTTGCCTAGTAATGAAAAATCCACATCCTCAAAGAGGAAAATAAAAGAAATAGAAAAGAATGTGATTGGAATGGGAATGAAACATTAATCTAGTTGATGCATCCTTAAGTTGTATGGAACACTGTACCATCATCTGTTATTTCTTTTTCATAAGAATTAGCATCTGTGGTGGTAGGGGTGAGTTGGGGGTGGGGGTGGGGGTTAGGAAGTGAAAGGGTTACCTTATATTTTTATGTGACTGCATTGTTTTTTAAGGTAGATAATTTTATTAATAATGGGAATATCTCCCATATTGGATGTGACTGCCTTAATTTCAGTTTACTGTCACAGGAGGAATCTTAAGAGGTTCTAGAAGGGATAGATTGTTAAGTAAGTTTGTGGAGAATGAGTGCGAAAAAATTGACAGGCTTATGGAGCTCTACATGAGGTGATTGTTCATGCAACATACATCTAAGTACCCTGCTCCATTTGCTTCCATTATTCGAAAAAAGGAATGGTTCTCTTGAGGCTGATAGTTCTATTTTGTTACTGTGTATTGCAGATATTCCAATAGAGTAAAACTTGAGACTGAACGGTTTGACCAGCTTGAACTTGATGATTTGGAGGTGTGTTTACTTCTTAGACTTCGTTCATCATTATGTCTTTCACTAAGCTTTTATTTTATATTGCCATTTGTTAAACATGTTTGTAGATGGATGAAGACGAGAAGTACAATAAGAAGTTAGAAGCTGGTCTTTATACTCTTCAGGTCAAAGATCTATTGCATTTTTATTTTGTTACTTGTCTTCTCTTGTACGGGCACATAGCCACTTCAGATCTCTAGCATTCTTACTGTCATTTCTTTTGTCCCTGATCCTGCAGTTGATAGCTGTTATTCTGGGTCATCTTTGGACCTCTGAGTAAGTTCTGGAACCTGACATACTTTCCTCTTCAGGTTGGATAGATCTGAGTTCCTCCCGCTTAATTGTTTTTTTAAATGCAGACATCCTCGAATCAGAGCAAGGATTGAGCTTTTGCTTAAGCAACAAAAGCTGACTAAGCAAGATGTAAAAGATATACTCCAGGTGTCTGCTCATGATTCCTTTTTCTCCAGCGCAATTCCCTCTTTTAAATTTTCTTGTGTTTGCTATCAAAGTAGTTATGTTATATACATCACATTTCATGGATTCTTCTACTTACACCCCACTTCACCCCAAAAATAAGAGTGGAAATTCTTGGAGACAAGGTTAACTTGCAAGAAACAATACCTTTAGGACTTGGAGCAAATCAGCGCAAAATCCAGTTTTTGCAACTGTTATTCGCAGTGATCTTTTTATCCTTCACTTTGGACTTTATGATTGTATTTTCTGAAGATAGATCTTGAAGGAATAACTCCTTGAGGACTTTCCTTGTCCATCTTCAGGAATAGCCTGCGTTGATCTATTTAATGGATGTGAAGCTCTTTCCTTTCCTATAATGCAGTTCACTGTTTCATCATCAGGCCTCATCTTTCCTTTATTCTGAAGAATGTTAGATAAAGTCTGTTATGTTATTGAAGTTGTACTTGCACCGCAGGAATATCATGACAACATAGGGGATCTGGAAGGGCCAGAAGAGAAGGAGAGGGGACAATCAAAGATTCAAAGGTTCATATCGGCCTTTTGATCATAATACAGTTTAAAAAAAATGGTTATATCCTTAGAATGCCGTGTAAGCTGAAATGTGTATTAAGATGATATCCTGAGTTGTTCATAGTTCATCATGTCACTCTATTCCTTGATGTAATGTGTAAGAGCTCAGAGCTACCACCTGTTATTGAGGATTGACATTTTTGACTGAAAATTTGTTGCTGCTGAATGCAATTCAGTGTAATTTGCAATACGTAGTAGTTTTACCTAGTGCAAGTGTAATGCTATGTGGAGCATGTCTTCATGCTATGTGTAAGAACTGTAACTGCTGATGGTTATCCTGTCAGTTTTGGTTAACTGTTTGTTCGAGGTGAATGACTTTCAAAATGTTCATTTCCTTCATGAACTGATTGTTGCTAATTTTACTAACTTGGTTCTTCGTTCATGTGAACCATAAAAATTGCCATTGAAAAGAGCAGACATGAACTGTCTCCAAAGAGATTTATATGTGCCCATGACCTAACCGTTTGGACTTAAATCTCACGTGCTTTGTTTCTTCTAAATGATTTTGCTTCAAGAGTATGTTCAAGGTCAAGGATATGACCACACAAACTACCAGAAGCTCGACCCATTTTGGCTGAAAGGAAATATAAATGAGTACAAATTGTGAGATATTTGACAAAGGATAACTGCATACCAAAAGCTTGGTTAACTGCATTAATAGGATAGTTAGAAACTGAAAGTATACTACATAATATTCTATCCCCTCAAAGATTTCCCTGTTCTAAAATTGCACGAAACTGATCCTATCTATGCACATCAAGAGAACTTCTCCTCATTCTATAACTGCATCTGTATGTAACTAATCCTATCTATGCACATTAAGAAAATGTCTCAAAAAGTTGTAGCATTTCCACATCTTTACAAGAAAATGCCCTTCCAGTCTTGTACGTTGTATCACGTATGCACACTTCAATATCTTCAAGTCATCGGATGTTCTAACCCCAAGATTATCTGCATAGAAAGGTCATAAAGCAGCTAATTAAGCTTTTAGGCAATCAAACAATCAGTTTGTAATTCTGGATTTAATATGCTTATAACGGTCACATGCTCTGTCTTTGGTGGTCAAACCAAGAATCGAGTTTGCAATGCTTAGATAAACTTCCTCAACAACTACATTCATAAGCATTTCTTATGTTGTCAATTCAGCAGTATTGCATGTTCCAGAATCAAAAGATTTAATATACTTCATCATAAACAAACTGTACATAAACATAGATTTGGGGTCTCATAAACATGTGAATACATGCACTCTTCAAGATAAACCTACCTGATGTGAACTTTCAGCACATGGCTATGACTCATCCTTCAAATGAAACGCATCAAGCTGCTTGCACAAGATAAACATAGGATCTAGGTTTGGTATCTCTGTCAGTGGCCGAATATCCCAGACCCGCATGACATCTACATAGCTTGAGGTCTCCATCATAGTCTCAAGAGTCAGAACAATATGAAGTAGCCCATCGACAGGGCAGAGCTCAATGAGTTGATTAGATACCCCAGTTGGCACAGTAATATGTTCAATGCGAGGCCATTGCCAATAACTAGAAAGCTTCATCAACACGGAAATTGCTTTTTGACGAATTTCTATGCTTCTAATTTTCTCCATAGCACTCCAAAATTTATCATCAACCTTTACCTGTAATGAAACAGATGAAGTTTCAATTAGTCCTGTAACACAACTGGGAGAAAGAACAACTGAGTGAGCTTTTGCTTAAGCAACAAAAGCTGACTAAGCAAGATGTAAAAGATATACGACCTTGGATCAATTTAATTTTTATGAAAGTCCTTGAAGAATCTACTTAACTTTCTCACAACATTTTAACCATAAATTGAACACTGTATGATGCTGTAACAAACAAAAATTAAATATAATTTAACTCATTGTAAGTACTTAATTCTTCGTCTTTGCCTTCGCTGGTCTTTATCTCATCTTAGGTCTAGTCCCCTGGAGTGACACATTTTGTTAAAAGAACTTACTAAAAGTAAAAGGCCTACTACCTCCCACCACAATTTATATTGCATTGTTTATACAGTTTCCATTATTCCAGTGACAATTTACATCCAAAAATGTTGGACGCTATTCCACTGATAATTTAATTTATACAGTTCCAGCAAGGTTTATCACTGGGTATGTTGTTGTTGTTGTTGTAGTTCCAGCAAGGTTTAAAGAATGTAAATCTATTTTATTAATCAAGTCTTAAATTGATTCAGTTTTTTCTCTATTAAACTAACTTCCATTGTGATATTTCTCTATCAAATTTTCAAACATTACTTAATATTTCTTCTACTCTTATTTTTGAATTTATAAACAGGAGTCCAAATTCTGTGTCACATGGGAGAGTCCAGCCTAGTAGTTGCAACTTCACTCTTACATTACTTGTGTTTATGGGTTCTATTCCAAATCAGGGCTGCCCCTTCTGCCCCACTATTCAGTCTTCACAGGCCTACCCACCCCAAACAATTATATATAAAAGAAAAAAACTTCATACCCCATCAAACGATGGCACATCAAATGGAATTTAATATATACTCATGCTTAGCGCAAAATTCTGTATGAAGTGAGGTTAGGGAAGTGGCGCTAATAAGAAAACTTGCTTTAACATATCCAAGGACAATGAATAAAAATACATTTTAAATGAATATAAAATAAGTAGAAAGGCATTATCGGTTGATTTAGGTGAATTTACTTCAGAAACTCAAAGAGCATACCTTCCACCTTGTTCCTTCAAAAAGTACAGAATAAAGGCGGGTTTTAATGTCGAGGAGGTCAATATCTACCAAAGCAGCTGCCATAGATTTCACCAAGTCCTTGTCATTCTGAGCATCATGCAAGCAGCCTCTAACCCTGGCATCATGTATAAGTATCTTCCAAACGGAATCACTGCTTTTTAACGTTGCTTCATTGCCAAATATCCAGAGGCAGTGCCTGCAAGTAGCAAGCTTTCTTACAGAATCACAGGTAATCCCCTAGAGAATGGAGAGTTAGAAGTATCTTGGAAAACAGCAATACCTTGCTCTGGTTAGTGCTACATTAACCCTTTGACTGTTCGAAAGGAAACCAATTGATCTGTTTGCATTGGAGCGTACCGCTGAGATTATTATTACATCCTTCTCACCTCCTTGAAAACCATCAACAGATCGGACATTCACAGAGAAGTCACTCTCATCATCAGTACTATACTTAGTTCCGAGGTTCTCTTTAATTGCAGCAATTTGAGCATTGTAGGGTGATATAATACCAATACTGATCCTTTCTCCCGAAGAAATGAATCCTGTAACAGGAAATAAAATCAGAAAATCTTAATTTAGCAAATGAAATAATGTGCATCTTCACTCGACAATGCCATTAAATCTTACTGTACCTTTGAAGAGGTTGGCAACTACCTCACAAACCACCGCTACCTCTACCATGTTCCGTATGCTATACCCATCGACAACTTCCTCATTTCCACATGCTACATTGATAAAAGAATAAGCACCATAAATTTCACCTTGAAGGAAATGCTTCAGATATCCTGTATTTCTGACATTTGGAGCATCCATAATCTGTTTCTGGTAGAATTCCCTGTTCGGAAATGAGCTTATTGACGGGTGCATCCTATACTGAAGATTAAGAAGGTGTTTCTTGAATCGCAGAAGTGCCAGCCTCTCAAACAAGCTCCGCCCAAACTTGGCCTCCTCACAAACCTAATTAGAAAAGGAAACTTACTTTCTAACTGCGCAGAATTTTAAAATTAGATACCATTTAAAGTAACATGTGACAACCTTGCTTTTAACCATGGCAGGCAGTTGCCATTCGTCCCCTATAAGTATGGCATGATGGAGACCAGGAATCTGTAAGGGGATAGTTGACTCGCATTCTTTAAGCTGAGCAGCTTCATCAATAACCAGCAATTCAGCCTGTGTCTCATGCAATTTGAAGGAGCTTGAAGCAGTGCAGAAAAGCAGGCATGCATTTTTCAAAATTTGATTTTTAATTGAATACTTGTCTTCAGGTTCAAAAAAGCTGTTAGGAAGGGATTTGAGTAGCTTGATGCACTCTTGTTTGACCAATTCTACATCTGAAGAACTGCCAGTGACTCGTGAATCTGAAGAACTGCCAGTGACTCGTCTCTCTACTTCTTTGTTTCTAACAAACACTTCTTTTAAACTTCTACCGTTAAAAGTAACACTTTGCGATAAACTACTAAGTGAATGAAGTAAGTTTACAGCTTTGATCATGTCTCTTGCCACTACCACAGACAGGAGTGAAGTCGGTAAGTGCATGACAAAGTTAACAACATAGAAAGTAAAAGATTCCAGTTTGCAATTTAATCTGCTTGTCACAAAGTCCTCAAAATTTAACCTTTTAGCTTGATGAAAATCATTACTCCCCTTTCTCGGGACAGACCTTGAATGTTTCTTGTTCCAACAAAACCTTCTGCCACATTGATTTTCATCATTCAATTTAATTGTTTTGGCAATTACTTGCCCAAGTCTCTTGTTCCACTCGTCTTTGACGCCTTGAGCGTAAAACCTCTGTGATTTGTCCCCCTTGTTGTTCAGGCTTTCTTTCCGAAGAAATGCATTCCCTGAATCACCATCATAATTAGCATTATCAGCATATTTCTGATAAAGTTCAGCATCAGCTTCTTCCTCTTGACCATTTATCGAATAGAGATGGTACAACAGTTCCGTGTCTTCAAGTAATGCTATCAAATACTGCAATGAGTGTTTCCAGCCAGATGCAGGAGTAAAGCACCTTGCTAGAACCTCAGCACGATAATCAAGAAAAATATGGAGTAGCTCATCTTGGTTACCAATATTCATTCGCTTTTTGTTTCCAAACAAAACTACATCTCCTAGACCATAAGTCAAAAATTCACATGATTTCAGCACAAGCTTCAAGACTCGTCCAGAAACTTCTAAGACTGCTATATTAGTTGGAGCACAAGTTACTGTTCTACAATTGAGACTCAGAAGTAAAAACAATAATGCACTAACTGTCATTGTTTTCCCCGTTCCAGGAGGTCCCCAGATTAGCTTAGTCGTGTTCTCGTGATGACAATACTTCGTCGCGAGACAGTTCAGAATTGCTTCTTGTTGGGAATCATTAAGATTGATTAACCAATTAGATGCAAGGATCTTTGATCTGCAAACTCTATACACTTCCCCTTGCAAACAGATATTACACTTTTCCTTACCCTATACAAACAGTAGAAGAAGTCAAATCTTTCATGTTATGATATACAAGTAACAATTTGAAGAATATGGTGACAGAAGGTCATCTAGTGGTGACGTGAAAATTCATTAGGAAATGAAGATGTATCATTCTGGTAAGACTGTTTGGAAAAATAACAAATGAGAGAAGTATGATGCTTACAGTCACGTAAAAATCAGGTTCCAGTATTTTCTGAATAACTTTAGAACTTTGCTTTTCCAGACCCAAGCTCAATGAATTCCAAATGCGTGTATTTGTAGTCGTATTTATAAGAGAGACCAAGAACAAAGAGTCCATATGACTTTGCCTAATGCCCTGTTCCACCAAGAAGGGTCTCGATGAGAAGACCTGGATCTTGATATAATCTTTCTCATCTATCACTTGTTGAACTAGAGCAATTACGTAGGACATTGTGGGTCTGTTTAGATCATCGACACATGTTGGTCTTACATCTGTAATGGCAAAGAGATCCCCCGTTTCAGGTGCATATGCTCTGTCATCACGACAACTCTCTTTCCTTTCCATCTCAATAATGTATAAGCATTTTTCAGATGGCTTTTTACACTCCACTTCCTCAATATACGATATTTTGCATATAGATGCACTTGCCACTTTATCAAAGCTAGAAGACAAATCAGCATGTGTTTCCTCTATGAGAGGAAAGACAAATGACTTCATATACAAAGCGATGGACTGAAATGTCAAAGGGATGTTCTTCACCTACAGGATAACTCAAGATCATATGACTAGAATATACTTAAGATAGAGATCTAAAACAAATATGCCCAAACATTACGGAAGCTAATGGACATTTTGCTTTTGCCTTGACATAAGTATTATGAAATCTTCAGCACCTACCTTCGACATGCAAAAGTAATAACATCAGTTATACTGGCAATGCTACCTCAATCATGTATTGGTAGAAAGGTTTTAAATTTCACCAAATATGACCATTGCCCATATTCATAACTAAAAAGTACAATAAGTACAAAAATGTTGATAATCCACATTTTGTATGCCTATTCCCATAGATACACACAGCTCAACTCGTGAAAATATAAAAAAGACACCTATCCAGTCTAACAAACAGCCAAATTACAACAAGTATCATGTTGCTATTTACGAAATTTACAAAACAACAACAACAACAACAATGCCAGTGTAGTCCCAAACAGTGGGGTCTAGGGAGGCTAGACCTTACCTCTACCTTAGAGGTGATGTAGAGAGGCTGTTTCCAACAGACCCCTTATTAAAAAAAGAAAAGAGAAGAAATCATGTTGACTTGAAGTGGGGGGTGGAGGTAATATGAGCACTCCATAACATACACACAAGATACATAAATGCATTCACTGCCACAAGGCATAGTGAATGCAATGGTAATCCATACCTACTTAAACTCTGGATAATTCTAAGTAAAGATCAAAGGCCAGGTAACAAATGCTACCAAATGAAACAGGCAACGATAGACCATGGAATTAAAAACTACAAAATCCAAACACTGACAAAATTAGAAAAGGGCAAAAGTAGAAGTAAAACAAACCTTGTCCTTGTAAAGGTCCTTATTAAGGACATCCTTAAAAGACCAAGAAAAGATGACGTCTATAAGGCTCTTTTCAAGAAGAATGGCTTCACCGTCGTCGTCAGTTTCCATTTCTGCCATATTCTGCAAAACCCCATTGCATGATCATAGCATATAAATCACACAAGAAACATTCTAAGCATATAAAACCATGTTTATATCGCATTCTGCAAAACCCCATTTCATTTTTTTCCTTTTCTTGCAAAACCCCATTAAATTTTTTCTTACTTTTTCTTGTAAAACCCAATTTCCTTTCTTTTTTTTTTCTTGCAAGACACCATTTGTATGATCATAACATATGAAACAAACTACAATGTTGTAAAATAGACAAAGACAGAGAGAGATGAGGTAGTTAACTGTAAAGGTCAAACGATAAGTGCTGCGCCAGATAGGGGTTTAGCAGTGATTCTTGGAAGAAAGGAAAGCGCTTTGACAAGGATGCCAAGGTACAAATTATATAAAGGTTTTTTTGGGGGTGCTGAAATTTTACCGTAATTGCGATTATGTCGTCAAACTAATATCTAATCTTTATAGTTGTGTTTATGAAATCTCCACTAAATTTTAATCTAATTTTAAATTCTCAAAATTAATATGATATAAAAATTTAAATTTTTTTAAAAAAATAAAATTTGATTCACAAATTTATATTTTTACATTAAAAGAGACTTGTTATTTTAAATTTTACAAAAACATTCATACTCAATATGAATAGACCGTGTGGAAGAATTATATTAATGAATAATCAATTGTTGATTTGATAGATGAATGAATCTACGTGCATATTTAAAAATTGTAATAACTTCCACTATCCTTGAAAAAATGGATTAAGATTGATTGGTGAGGAGGAGAATAACTTTAGGCTATTCAATTAGTTTAGATAGTGAGATTTTCTTTTGAGGTTAAATTTTAAAAGCTTGGATGCTCCTTTAAGATTGTAATTATTTTGATTTGGTATGGTAGTAATTATAGTTTATTGTAAAAAAAAAAATTATATAGCATGTAATTGCAAAAAAATCATTTATAAAAGGAATATAGAAATTTTTGACTTATTAATGTGGCATCTTAGGATGTTTTAATACCGTGTTATGAACTACAAATTGCTCATTTGGTAATATTGTGTAAGAGTCAAAAAGTTTTTATAGTTTCACGGTTTGTGATTTTTTTTTCCTTTTATGTTCATCGAGAAAAATATAATTTAGGTATTTGTATATCCAAATAAAATTTAAACTTAAAATCAACTTGATTATGATTTGAAATTATGTCCACAGTAGAATCATATTTTTAATTTAATGAGTTGTCATTCTTCAACTACTATCACAAAGACGTTTAACCATAAAATTCAAATATTTTTATTTTATTTGAAACTTTTAAGGTTGAAGTGAGAAAATAAGTTCTTTTTGACAATTTTTTTATAAAAAAATTGAAATAATATTTGTGTTTGAATGTACAATTCAAACTTGAAAGACGATTTGAAAAATAAAAAAGTGACTTATTAATAAATTATAAATATCTTTCAAATGTAAATTGCAATTTCAATTTGAATTTAAAATTTATGGATCCTTAGTTGTTTATCAAATTTTTTTCTTGGTGCTATTTGTCTTGTCATTTTTAATCATGATATGGAGTTCAATTAGAAGAAATCTTAATTTACCTTTAGAATTTAGAAGCTAATTTCTATATAACAAAACAGACGAATAACCTTAAAGATTTCTTATAGAAAGTTATGAGCAAATTTATCAAAACTTCTAAATGGACAAATGTTTCTCTTAACATGCTCTTTGATGATTTATTTTTCCTTCAACATTTATAACTCATTCAAGATCAAGTTCGAATTACCCAAAAAAAAAGATCTTTGTATAATTACTAATTTTGCTATTAATTATTAAAAAGATCATATCTAGTCTGTTCTACGTATGGATTTTGAGATGAGGGTTTCACGGAAACAGCTTCTCTACTTAGGTAGTGATAAGGTCTGCATACATTCTACCCTCCCCAGACCCCACTTGTGGGATTTTACTGGGTATGTTGTTGTTGTTTGTATTATTTAATAAACTAAGAATTAAAGCTTTTTTCTCATCTCACATTTGTTGTCATGTTTTAATTCTCAAGAGTCAAATTATGTGAATTTTAATTATTATTTTAATTATTTTTTAAACTCAAATTAACATAAAAAAATTACAACTTGTAATGCTTATCATATAATTTTTAACTATACAAATTTAATATAAAATTCTAAATTTGTTCGATTCAATTTAACTTAAAAACGAGTTAGATTGATTTAACAAATGGAAACATGACACCTAATTTTAGAAAGATAAGGTATCTAATTTAATACTGGATATAATTTGTAGGAATTCACCCTTTTGATCATGGAAGATGGAAACTGAAAAGCAAATGAAATATCTATTGCATTTTGCTTGAAATTATATTTATAAAATTATATTGAATGATGAATATGCTATCATTATTTTTTTTTAATTAAAAAGAGATCAATTGTGAGGGGCCTGCAATTGCATTTACTTTGTAAAAACCGTTGACGTTGGCCCCTCCTCTTTGTTGTCAACTTTATTATTTATTTGAGAATTTCGATGCTAAGTTACATTTTAAATTGAGGCCATGTTGACCAGTTTTATGAATAAAAATAAATAAATAACTTATGTGAATAATTAAATATATATTAGTTAATTAATTAACATATCTATAGTTTGAATTAATTATGTATTGTGATCAAATATTTGAGTTTTGTATAATTCATGCAATTTATACAAACGTAATATTTAATTATACAAAAGTTGTGCGCGAATCAAATTACATAGCGAAAATATACAAACTTCGCAAATACTGTACACGAATTGTACAACGAAATATATAAACGTTATACAAAAACTACAGATTATACAAACATATATAAATACTATGCAAATTATACAAATATAATTATAACTATATATACGAAATGTAATTACTTAAGCTATAATTATAAAATATAATTAAGATATTTCTAAAATAGCTATATACGAAAATTTCTCGTTATTAAGGAGGTTTGAATGTGCTTGATCATTGCATATGGATTTGCAAACTACTCTTTTTTTTCTTTTGATTTAGATGAACTGGATTAAGATGGGGGTAAATAATGAATTAATGTCCAATATGCATAACTTTTAACATAATTTTAGTTATCGTTTTTGTAATTTGTTTAACTACTTAATAATTTTTTTTCTCATTTTACTATGTCTCTATATAACAAATCAAACAAATAAAATAACTTTTTAAAGTTATTTTATTAAAATTTGTCATAAATTAATTTGAATCAATTTTATAATTAATTATCATGCATCCCTTTGCGCTTTTTCTAGAAGGGTCTAAAAATTGAAGAAAATGCGTTCCTTCGCATTTACTTTCCTATATAATACAAGTGGGAACACAAACAGACAAAGTCAAAATCCATTTGTATAGCCTTGAGAAACAAGACACCCACCATTTTTGTAGAGAGATCTTGAACAAGTCATTATAAACCTCACCTCAATACTAAGTAAAGTATCAATTTTTCATATTCTCTCTCGAAACCCAAATCGGAGAAGAAAGAAAGGAAAGTCATGGCCGGAGTTGAGTTCCTCCCCAGAGAATATGGATACGTAATTCTTACTCTTGTTTCATACTGTTTCCTCAACTTCTGGATGTCCTTTCAAGTCGGCAAAGCCCGCAAACAGTACGGTTTTCTCTAATTCTCTGCTTATTTCTTGATTTTTCCTAAGTTTACACAACCCGTTTTGCAAATTTTGTGATTTTGAAGCTAAAGATTGGTTTTTTCTAAGATTTTGCCTAACCCCTTTTGTGATTAGAAGCTGAAGATTTGTTTTTTGTAAGATTTATCCCAACCCCTTTTGTGATTAGAAGCTAGAGATACTGATTAATGATGGAAATCTTAACAGGTATAAGGTTCCTTATCCAACAATGTATGCCACTGAAGCTGAAAATAAGAATGCTAATTCCTTTAACTGTGTTCAGGTATGCTGTCTTCTCTTTAGAGAAAGAAGTAAAATTAGTTGATGACACACTTCATTTTTTGGTAATTTATAGTTTAGGAAATGATATGGACTTGTTATGTTGTTGTGTTGATTGCAGAGAGGTCATCAGAATTCATTAGAAATGATGCCACTGTTTTTCACGCTGATGATTGTTGGAGGAATTAAGCACCCCTTGATTTGTTCATCTCTTGGTGCTGTTTATATTGTATCTCGCTATTTCTATTTCACTGGCTATGCCACTGGTGATCCCCAAAATCGTCTTACTCTTGGGTTAGTCTCTGTCCTCTCTTCCTTGAATGCATATGTTCTTGCAGATTGAATTTTACTAACAGTTTGAATATACAAAAATGTCAAAGAATGGAAAGAAAAACTGCTCTGTGTGAACCTTTTGACAAGTGAAGTGAGTCTTTTAGTTGCTCTTGCCTAATGCCGTGACTAAGAAACATTTATTGAGTTATTATGATCTTGTAATGACGGTAGGGTAAAATTTATCCAGGTCAATGAATGGAAGTCTAGTGTATTTCATTCATGGTTAGCTTTTAGCTATTATGGGCAGTTTGCTTCAAGGAACTAAAATCGGTATTACATATATGCTTTTACGAAAATCTTGGTTTATCTTATCTCATATAGAACGTGGGATTGATTATCAAATTAATAATCCTATAACCTACGATATCCAAGAGGTTAAATGACTTGGTTTGATATAAACATGGATGTGAGTAAGTGTTTAGTTTGTTAGGGGGATTAGGATGGAGAAGTTCATGAAATGGTGTGTAATGTTCTGAATGCTGATTATTATGGTTTTACTTTTGTGCAGGAAATACAATTTCTTGGCAATTATAGCGCTGATGATTTGTGCAATATCTTGTGGAGTTAATTTCCTTATGTCATGAATAATTAACTCAAATGCAGCAACCTTCTTGTAACTTCCTTTATTTCCGGCAAGGGAGGTCTTGTGTGTCTTTCCTTGTTTCATTAGATGTTGTTGACTTTTGGTTTTGTTCTATTGTTTTCCTGGTTGCTCCTAATCTCGAGCTCTTGAAATGTCTTCTAGGTTTTTGTTGAGTTGTACCTTGTACTACCTCCTTGTGGAGTTTTGTCATTAATATGAATCAAAATTGGTACTTTCTTTATCAAGTTATCCCGTCTGCGTACCATTTCAGTGTTTGCCATTTCTAGTTGCAGTGAATTAATGATGCATTGTAAGGAGTTTGCTCAAGAGATGTGTAATATGACTTCATGGTTGAAATTGTTTGATCTTAACTAGTGTTGTTCCTTGTTAGTAAATATGGTGCAGTATAAAAGGTCATATAGAGATGTGTATACAATATTAGTTTCGACAAAATCCGTTCAACTAACTACTACTGGCATGCCAACTACGCCTGCCTATTGAGAAACCTAAAACATATGTATGTGTACACACAGGACCAGAGAAGTCAGCACAAGATGGTTCCTTTTGTTTCTGGGCACCTACTCGTTGTTTGCTATATTTCAAAACATGTCATAATGTTTAGATCAATTGTTGTTATGAGCTTCTGCTCCAAGAGAGAGTTTTTGGCATAGTGGAGCTAGAGTAGGAAGCGGATTCGGTTGGGTTTAATAATTTTGATTCAAATTTTATATTTTTGTTAAGAAATTTACTTTTTGAATCAACAACCCAAAAGAACTAAAATTTAGGGGCGTGCAAAAATCAAAATAACCGATAAATTGAACCCAAAAAAATGTTATTAGTTGTTTTCAGGGTATTGGGTTAATGAGGTTTTAACCCATTAAGACTTTAACAGTTTACGACTTTAACATCACTTGATATTAAATCGATACTCATAAGTCATGTAAGTTGGAAAGTAAATTAGAATATGAGGTCAAATATTGCATATTATTAAGTTTAGGTACTCAATTGATTTGTCTGTTTTACTGTATTTCATCGTATTGCGTCAAATTGTCAGAGAAGTCATATATTTATTTTATGAGTACTTTCTTATTGGATAAATTGAAAATCGAACTGCTAAGAATTAAAAATTAATAAATCGAAAATTGATATTAAGATGAAAAACCTTACTTAAATCACTAATCCATAAGCTCTAAATTTTAGCTCGATTTTTGGGACAAAGTCATTGGGGGAAGGGGGACTTCGTTTGAACAATTTAGTAAGGTGGTTCAAACAAATTAGAAAATTCCAAACTTTTATAGGGAATTCCAACTTCCAACAAGAAGAAAAAAGAACAAGGACTAGAGACCTGTTTGGACTCAAACAATGACATATTTTAACAAAAAAAAAAGCACTTAAATAAGCCAATTCAAACAGCCCTGGCACTATGATTTGATGGTTGTGTTATTTTCTCCTATCATAAAAAAGTTACCTTAGTCAAACAGTAATTTAAAAACCAGTCAAAGTCCTGATAGGGGAGCCTTATTTTCTTACAAAACATCTTCCTAGGTCTTAACATTGCCATAATAATTTACTTTTACATAAATAATAAGTATAGTAATTTTTTTCACTTATCCAAAGGACATGACACAAAAAGTAGTACAATAATTATCAGATCTCCTCTGGTTAATTTCTTTAGGCTTCAGGAAGCACCACTAGCTACAAAAGCCTACTACATCACAAGCTTATGGAGCAAATGAAATGTTATTGCTCCTTCTATTTTATATTAGGTAATTCATATTGATTCGACACAATCGTTTATATATCTTCTTGTTTGGTGAAACTTCATTATAATATAAATGATATGGAGCTTAATTTTTGAGACAAAGGTTTTTCGAAAATAATTTTTCTATTTTTATATGATAATGATAAAGTCTATGTACATTTTATTTTCTTTAGACACCACTTATAAAATTTTATTGAATATATTATTGTTATTGTAAAAGCAAAAATATGAATGAAACACGTTAAACTTTGCTTCCCATTATGGTAAGTTGGTTTAACCGTTGCCTTAATTACTCATTAGTCCCTAGGAAAACCAATTAATCTATACAAGGCACCATAATTTTAAAAAAACACGTACAATTACAACATCAAATGTGACCCACATGCCCATCACACTGATCAAACGACCGTTGAAGGATTCCCTAATCCAAAAAACTGGATCAAGATTCCCGATCATTCCCCAAACATACTTCATAAAATAACATTACAAAACAACAATTTTTGTTTTTATTCTTGAAAACAACATATACGTGACAACATTAATTATTTTCTATTTAGAAAAAAAAATATAAAAAGCCCTTTTAACGGCTCTATTGACAGACTGCCTGCCTCCTTAACCCACCCCCCCTTGCCCGCTTCAGTCAAAATTTGAAATGCCTCTACTGAATCTATTTCTATTACCCCATAAAGTTGCCATTTTTAATTGAGTGGTTTCCTTGAACTCTGAACCCCTTTTCCCCTTTTCCTCTTATCTTTTTCTCTTCTCCTGCCCGTTACAAAATCTTACATCTTCGTGTTGTTCTTCTCACTGCAATTTTGAAAATTTCAGGTTTTGGGAGAAAAAAATGGGGAGTTGTTTGAGTAAGAAGAACACTTCTTCTTCTTCTAAATCTAGTTCTACTCTTGCAGTTTCAAATATAAATCAAGAAATCACCAAAGTTAGTATCCAAGTGGAGAACAAGAAAGAGGTAGAAGGAGAAAGTGTGAAAAAAGAGATCTTTGTTATTAAACACAGGAAAAGCCATGAAGTTGATAGGAAATCTGAAGAAGAAAAGGGTGTTGTTAAAAAGGGAAATGAAGCGGTTGAGTCTGCTAAAAATGGTATTACTAATAACAATGTTGGGTTGGGGCTAGGCAAAGAGAATGGTATTGTTGTATCTGCTCCTGTGAGGACTTCAAGCTGTACTAAAGAAGAAGTTGATGCTATTTTGATACAATGTGGGAGGCTTAGCAGGAGTTCATCCACTGGAAAGACAGGGCTTTTGGGTTCTGGTGGATCTACTGATAATCCTCAAAGGAGTAGAAAGTACTCTGGTTCCAAGAGGAGTTTTGATTTTGAGAATGAGAATGGAAATGAGGGGCTGCAAGAAAATGTAGTGGATTATGAAGATGATAGGGTTGTGGGGGATGGAATTCGTCGCCACAGGCAACGCCAACGCCAGCCTAGAACCCCTAATTCTTCGTCTCAGGGACGGAGGAGAACCCCGAGTAGGGAGAGAGACCAGGCGCAACAGCAGCAGCGGTCGGGTAGTAGTAGGGAAAGAGGAAGCAGTGGAGGGGGTAGAAGGGTGAGCAGATCTCCTGGCAGAAGATCTGAATCACCAATTACTACAACCTCAAATGGTGGCAATGTGGCTTCTGTTAATGCTAATGGAAACAATGGTGGTAGGCCAGGGAAGATGGTATCTGTACCTGCTACTGTTTCATCTATGGTGATGGATAAGAGCATTGATGCTGGTGGAACTGACAATATTTCTGCTGCTGCAGTTAAGAGGATTCAAGTGAAGAGAAGCGCAGGTAGTGACGGTCCAAGAACTGCTGCATCTCCGCGTGCTCGTTCACCAGCAAGGTTGAATGCAAAGGTGTTGAGTGAAAGAGATAATAATGCTCATTCTAACCAAAATCAACAGCAGCCCATGTCCCTTAGCCGTAGCAATTCAAGGAAACACGAACAATCTCCCTACCGAAGAAATCCTCTCAGTGAGATTGACAACAATGTCGTCTTGGAGCAGATGCCAGCGCCAGGACTGAAGGGTTCTTCCCAGGTTGATTTCTTTTATTATTTTGTAGAGTTCTTTTGGCAAAAATAATAATCATGTTTTTAGTTTATTTATAGACTGACTTATATACTAGCAAACTCTTGGTGACATGAATAGTTTTGTAGGATAAGTGTGAAGATAGAGAATGGAAATTGATTATAGTATTGTTAGAAACTTGTATATCTATGCAGGAATAGATGTGAAATTTAAAGAACCTTACTTTTCTTTGAAAGATGATTAATATACCTGAAATAGACCTGTCATGACTAATGAGAGTGGAGGATCCCTTGGCCCAACTTGTATGGGATTTTGATTGATAGATTGTTTTAGTATCGATATTGATGTGGTCTCTTTATGCAGAAGTTGAATGCAGAAACTGTGAGCCATGGCAAAGTCAAGGAGCAGCAGCAGCAGAATGTCGCAATGAATGTGATTGTTTCAGGACCCGAAAGCCATAAACCACAGAGAAGCAGGTCACTAAGACTGTCTAGAGACCTGGACATCAATCCGGAAGCTCTCTCAAATCCTCCTCAATCATATACTGCACTTTTGCTTGAGGACATCCAAAACTTCCATCAAAAGACCAATACCGCCACACCTGCATTTTTGCTACCACCTTGTGTAACAAAAGCTTGCTCAATTGTTGATGCAGTTGCTGACCTGAACTCAAGCACTAGCTCCAATCTGCCCAGTGCTTTCTCCGATGACAGGAGAAGAAACCCCACAGCTGAGCAATTTAGTCAGAACGATAATGCTTCTTTTGGGACTGATCCTCTGGGGAAGAAGAAGTTAGGGATCAAGGATCCCTTCATGGAGTCTGAAGTTGCTGTGAGTAATGACCTAATGGAGCCAAGCATACAGAAGTATGTAACTTTCAGAAGGGGAACTGATATGGAAGAGCAAGAATCCTCAGGAAGTAACAGTGTTGTTGGTCAGCAAAATTGGCTTTCCCCTTCATCATGGGAACCAAATTCTGCTGATTCAACTGACGGTTGGCCTTCTTCAAAATCCTACAGTAGAGATGATAATAGGACTCCTCTAGGCTTTCAAAGGCATGCGATATCGGAGATTGGCCATGACATGGAAGAAGGCAAAAGAAGAGTGAATGTGAAGAGGAGGGATTCTGACAACCAGCAAACCGGAATAGGCCGCGGCAGAGTTGGGCCTAGAGGAGGGATTTCTATGGCTGCTTCTACTTAACGTCGAACAATCGATAAGATGTATGCAGTTTGTTTTAGAATAGATTTTCTAGTTGTGGTTGCATGCTTTGCAGCCTTTTGTTTTTGCTGAAGATTGTACACTTTGCAATCTTTTGTTTCGTTGATTGTTGTCTATCAAATGTTATTCATCTATGCCTACTCTTGGGCCTGCATCACAGTTGTTCTTTTAAGTTCTATGATTGATACTCTGGTGCTAAAATTGGAGTTTCCTTTAATGCTAGGAATAAAAGCATACAATAAACATGTTATATCAAGTAATTCGAGACACCATTTCAAACTGACTTGAGAGGTACAGTTAGAAACTTAGAATTTTATGAAGAAGATGCGAATATCACCTGTCTTATAAAAGTCCAACTTCCCAACAACTGATATGTAGATTACAATTATGACATCTTTGGCTCATTCTTGACAATTTATAGCACACAGTTGGATTTTGGAACTCTGCCATAGAGATGATTCCAATTTGCATATCATTCTTGTGTGGGGACCTAGTACAACCTTTAACACAGTTGGATGTTAAATCAAATATTGAACATCTTTGGAGTGCAGAAGTCATAGCAAGAAGATCAAATAAAGTAATTGTACTTTACATTAATCAAGATTGAAATACTTATAGTAACTGTATTACCTTATTCAGAAGGTGAGCCTTGCAGGAACAATAAAGTCGTCTGTGACCTATAGGTCATAGGTTCAGGCCGTAGAATCCGTCACAGATTCGAGCCTTAGAATCCATCATGGTTCGAGCCGTAAAATCAGAGTAGTCTCCCCACATCACACCCCCTTTGAGGTGCGGTCCTTCCCCTTACCTTGCTTAAATATAGGATGCTTTGTGCCCGAGGTTGCCCTTTTGAATTTTAGTATCCTTTTAGGAGTTTCTTTTGAATAGGATGTCTTTCCCAGGAAGGGAAGCAAACATTGGAGTTAGAAAGCTCTAAGCTTTTTCATGCCACAAAAAGAATCTTGTTAAAAAAATGGCCAAAACTGACTAACATGATTCAATCTAGATGCTAGATGCATGGTTTCAATCATAACTCTAGCTTTTATATAATCAAACCAGTAAGGCCAAATTAAGAAAAGGTAAAACATATATCAATCCAAAATAGTATGAGTATGACAGTGTATACAGATATTGAAGAAAAAAAATCTGTAGAAAAAATAATTATACAGAAAAAAGAATCAACAACAAAAAAAGAAATCCAAGATCATAATGGTGGACAATAATGGAATATTAATTAAAGCCTAAAACCAAATTTGCAGTCACTATTCCTAATCCTGATAGCATTATTTGCAGATAAGCTATCCACATCCAGCCTACACTTAACCAAAAACTTCCATTTCATAAGCTTCAATTTCCCAATCTTGAGCTTCACTGGAACTTTTGCCCTGAGATTCAATGGAATACTTCCTCTCTGTTGATCCACCTGTAGAGCCTGCAACAATCCAGTAGCATTCTGTGTTTGTCCTGTTAAATTCAAACTAAGTACAGTAGTATTCTGATGACCCTGATAAAATCTTGGCAATGACCCTTCACAAAGCTTAACACCAGTGTACCAAACACTCAATTGGCTTCCACTTTCATAGTAAATCCCAATTTTCTTGTTGGGGTTTCTTGCAGTGATGTTGACATTAAAAGTAGCAAACAATAAGCTCATGTCATTGTTGAAATTGAACTGTGTGATTCTCATGCTGTCAACAGAGTAATTTGGTATTTTTGGTTGGAAGACAAAGTAAAAGGCAGCAGCTAAAGCAACAATGATTATGATGAGGAGGAATAACAGACAACATGTGCAACATAGACATCTTTTGCAAGAACAACATCTTCTCTTAGGTGGTTTTAATGGTGGATAATATGGGGGATCCCTTCATGGAGTCTGAAGTTGCTGTGAGTAATGACCTAATGGAGCCAAGCATACAGAAGTATGTAACTTTCAGAAGTAAGAGAAAATTTCAAGAATGTAACAAAGAGTGTAGTATCTAGTTTTCTCTTCAGGCTTGACTAAGATTTTTGATATGTATAGAAAAAGAATTTTGAAAGTGTGTTAACTTTTCCTTTTATTTATAGAAAAAAGCTAACAAATACAAAATCCTAAATGATTTAGGTTTCGACTTCCATGAATAAAATATAACTAGTGTCACACGTCAAGATCTGTATCTATAATTATTGAAGTTTCCTTTTTTTTGACTTTTATCAAGAGAGGTTGATGTGTCCCCATCCTGAATAACAGTTTGGTACACCGCTATTTATTTTTACTTATTATTATTTTATTTATTGAAGTTAAATTATATGAATTTTGATAATATTAATATAAAAAAATTATAATTTATAATATTTTTATATAATTTTTAATTATCTAAAATTTTAATTTAAAATTTAATTAAATTGACATTAAAAAATAAAATAAAAATGAACAAATTACGCACATTGGCTTAATGAGTAGTAAAGTATATATATTTGCTGATTGCTCATCGGGGAAGAAAAAAGAGGGGAGGACTGAGGAAGGTGCAATTTTTATGAGTCAAAAAGGTGACGTGTTAACTTTTCCAAAGTCAGTGTTTGGTTTGTGTGGGAAGTTATTAAATTTGTTTTGGTAAGTAAACTATTTTCAGAATTTATTTGGGGTTGAAATTTTCTTCAACAATTCATATCTATAAAGGCTAAATAGTTTGACATCTTTTTTAGTAATATTATAGCTAAATTATATGTTGCTAATTTGATTTTTCAAAAGAGAAACTATATTGACATAATATTTGAGAAAAATATTTAAAGATATCAATCAAAAAATAATTTTTTTATTATTATCCTTTTGGTTCTTCCAAACTTTTCTTAAAAGTAAAGACAATCTTTATTTAAAATTTAAAAATAGTTAAAAATTGAGAAAATTGATACGCTATTGAACTTTTAAAAAAATTATTTATTTTGAATCATAAAAGAAAACCTCCCCCACCTCTCCTCCCCTTTCCCCACTTTGTTGTGGGAATTTAAACTTTAAATGCTAAATACACTTTCAGAATCAACTCTTTGAGATTGGAGTAATGTTCGCAAATATTTTACCCTCTTCAAACGTCATTTGTGAGAAGATCTACGTATATTTTACCTTCTTCAAACATTATTTGTGAAATCTCACTAGGTATGTTATAATTATTTAAAAGCTAACTATAATTTTTGAAACTCAAATTATCAGAAGGAAGTCAAAAGTCTAAAGTGATTACTAATTTATTGATAGCATATATAATTAAAGTTTCCGCAATAGGCGAAAGCCTGACGGAGCAATGCCACGTGAAGGTAGAAGGCCCACGGATCGTGAACTTCTTTTCTTGGAGAAGAAGCAATGACGGTATTTGGGGAATAAGCATCGGCTAATTCTATGTCAGCAGCCGTGGTAATACAGAGGATGCAAGCGTTATCCAGAATGACTGAGTATAAAGTATTTGTAGATGACTTTTTAAGTTTGCCGTCAAATTTCAGAGCTCACTTCTTGACAGGCGATGAAAACTATCAAGCTGGAGTACGGTAGGGGAAGAGGAAATTTCCTGTGGAGATAAAGTATTTACTTTGTTTATGAACTAGTTGCCTTGTACAAAAAGATAATTACGTAATTAGATCATTTAAAATGCATGTGATTCTATATAATAGTATTAATTTGTCGATGATAAATTATAATTGACTTATTATTACATATTAAATTATATTATCAATATAAAAATTTTCATTATATAATCAGTCTAACAACTTTAAATCCTCTAAAAAATAATAATAAAGAACTCTGTTGAATAGACAAGTAAGTCAGTGTTACACATGTACACGCCACCCAAAAAAAGAAAAAAAAATTGAAAACTACGTTTAGTTATTTCTTTCATATTTTCTTTCCTTCTAGTTATATCATATGATGAAGTCTTCGACATCAAGAAAAATAAAGAAAAAGAAGTTGAGCAACAAACAAAGTTTTTAGAAGCTTCCATAAAATTAGTGTTTCTCCCGTTTCAATTTACATGATGTTTGACGGACATGATATTTTAAGAAAAAAAGTTTTTTTTTAAAAAAATTTATAGCTTATAACATATTACGTATAAAATAACTAAACATTTAATAAAGAGTAAATAAAAAATTAAATTCAGATTATTATAAATAAAAAAAATATTTCTTAGTGATGAAAGTAATATTTTACCAACTAAGTAGAGTGGTCAAGTTTTTAATACAACGCGGTTACCTTTTGAAACTAACCATGTACAAAGCCGAAAACGTGTCACTAATTAACATGTCTTTTTCTTAAGAAAAAAACAAATAAGAGGTTGATTATAGAAAATGGCTAAGAGTATTAGTACCAAAAAATAACTCATAAATATTATTATTTTTATTTTTTTATCTAAAAATATTCTCAACTTATATTTTTAGGTCAAGAATATCCCTAAGAATAATGACCTTTTGCAATTTAAATTTGCTGCATGATCTGTTTGATTCATCACTACATATAAATTTCAGGTACATCAACTATTTTCACCAAACAATATATTCTTGACTTGACGACAAAATTAAATCCTAAAACAAAAATAGATCATGAGTCTAATATAAAATTATCAATAATGTGAAAGACTTCATCACTAATAGTTGCTCATAAAATATCTCGGTGGAACAATCTATGAAGCTGTGAGAAAATAACTCAACATTTAATTAAGGTTATACTAATTATTATTTTTTTGAATTAAAATCAATTGATAACATTAACTAAAACTATGTAGGTAAAAAATCTAATTTTCCCTTATATTATAACTAGTTACGAAGATCTCATTGTCCGGACCCAATATTTATTCATAAATTTATTTTTTAATGATATAATTAAATGCTATTAAATTTTCTTATTAAGTATAAAATTAATATCTAATAAATATTATTAATATTAATTAATTTTAAATTTAATGATTAAGTGATATTAAATTTTTATATCTATATATCTGTAGTACGTCCTTTTTGACACAAGTATAATCACGAAAAAACATTAAAATAGTTATTTAATTTTATTTATCCAGTTAAAGTGAAATATATTTTATCCTAATTTAAGTATTTATTTAACTTAAAACAACTTATTAGAGTGATATAGTGAAATCATAGTTAAAGCAACTGAGAAAATTATTAAAGATAATATTGTAAAATCATAATTGAAATAAACAATTGCCTTAAAAAGATTAAATTAAAAATCTACAAAATATTTTTATGACCCCAATAATGTATAAAAAGAAGCAAATAACTTAAACATGCACGTCAACGTCAACAGAAAACTGTTTGCTTGCCCCCAAACTCCAGAAAGATAAAATTTGGACAATAAATCAATACCAAATCCTCTTTCGACTTTTAAGGAGGAAAGAGCGGCTGACATCCATTTATTAGAGCCAACAAATCCAATAAACCACCCGTTGTTGTATTTAGTGAATCAGCAAAATTGTTAGGATTAGTTCAATCCTAGTATAATTATGTAAATAATCAAACAATTGAGATATATTTCACAATCAAGATTACTCTGCAAAACCACATATAATTGTGTGATCTTTTTGGAGGTAACACTAAGCTCTAAAAAGAAGCAGATAGAAGATTTCATTTCACAATGCTCATTCTACCGAGTTTAAGAAGAGAAAGGAATCCAACAGACATAAATAAAAGAAAGAATACTAAAACTGCAATTTTAAAAACTAATACAATCAGCTTACTGGTCTTTTCCCACACCAAGGATCCACTGTGCAAGATGAGTCAAGTAAGGTTCTGCTCGAGAGCCACTGCTTAATATCGGTCCCAGGCTATGAAGCTCAAAGGTAAATTCCTTCTCAAATTTCCTGCAAATGATAACTTAAACTATGAGAGACACAGATAAGAGAGATTAAAAACCAAAAGTGCAAATTCGTCACAACATACAGAACGGATTCTAATACTGTGACATTTTCAGGAGCTAGTCTCAGCATATGATATGGGGTCCTTAGTTTCAACTTCTTATATTTTTCCATATTTTGAGAATCGCCAGACAATGTGTCAGTATCAGCAGTATCCAACGAGGAGGTAATCAACCGTTGCATTGCAGCTGCATATTGCAGACATATCAATTTCAACCTCTCCACTTTCTGCATTTAGAAAAACATTCATGAGAAAATCAGGACAGTAAACGGTTAGAACAACAAAATAACAAAATTACTCCCCTGGAAAGAAACTTTAGCAGATAATATATTAACAGACTCAAAACCTGCTATTTGAATGTGCCTACTAACAGGTTCTTGAACATTGCATAAAGGCTAATTGTCATCTATATCACCTTTTGTGAAGATTTTCTAATTAGTAACAAAGTAACTGAAGGCCACCAATAATCATCACTGGAAATCATCACTAACCTTAAGAAGGGCTGGTGATAGAAGCAAACATTCCCTCAAGCACTTATCAAGGAAAAAGTCATGGTATTGGATAACCTGCTCCCAAAATGAGTCAAAGAACCAATGAGACAACACATCAAGTTGAAACAAAAGGATCACCCCCACAGGAGTCTCTCCTATAATGTGTTTAGACACGAGGTTTCTTTGTACACATCATTTTACCTCGTCGATGCTTTTTGCTGTTTGAAGTCTACTGAGCATCACATGCCAGTTAGGTTCAAGCACCTGTAGATACAATAAGATACTAGTTCAATCAGACTAGAAATACACATCAACACCTTTTTCCATCAACCCTCTTGTATATCAGCCAATAAAATCTCAAAATTTTGAGTCAGCCGTCTTTTATATCAGCCAAATATAATTCATTCATTTGACCTTCTAACAAGAGAAAAAAGGAACAGCTGTTTTCACTAGTTTAATGAATGTACTTATGTCTAAATAAGCATTGATAACGAAGGAGAATTGTGAAAGAGACGAAGGATACATTAGTGGTGCTATGATGACAGTGATGAAAAGAACAATTAGAAAAACTGGGAAACTCAAAAGTATGCAACAGGAATTGAAATAACAAAGGCAACTCAAAGCATTCAAGCAGAAATTTATGTACCAAAGGCAGGCAGACATAGCAAAGAAACATAGGAACTGCAGTTTCCTGAGAAGGTGTGAAACTTGCCTCAAATGTCAGATAGTGTAAGAGACTATTTATGAACTTCAGCATATTGCGACACAACAAGGATGATACAGAAACTGTAGTTCCTTGCATGTCAAGCTTGCGAAGACCCTATGTAACAAAATAAGCAGACACGTTAATCTATCAGAAGTCAAAAAGGAAAAGAGAAGCTATTTTACTGCTGTTAGTAAAAGTAACTGAAAGCTCATACTTGATGTAGTTGCCATGCCCCAGAGAGTTGCCTATCAACATGCTTACAGTGAAATAGAAATCGGAAAATCAACTGGTATTTTGTCAAGGCTTTCCGTGATATTACAAGAGATAATGGCCATCTCACCTGAAACACGACAAAATGCAACCGGTCTCACACGACAATAATACAATGACCCAGCAAAAATAATGCCACGACCTTTTAGATCATTCTCGCCAAAACAGAAAATGAAGAGAAGAAAGCAAGATGCTCTTCCTCAGCGCCAGCCAAATATGATTGTTGCTAGGTGGCACTGAATGAACAGATTAACATCATTGCACATAACTACAGAAGAAAATGCAATACAGAGATAAATTAAGTATAACAGGAGGAGAATTGAGTATTTTACTCCCCAATTGATTCTCTTGATTTGGTTAAAAGTATAGATAACTTTCCCGCTAATTACTTTTTGAGACTAGCCGGATATTGAACAGCGAAATTGTGGCAGACTGTTTTCTCTTACATAAGTTCTGGATCTATGATCAACATAGAAGGCATATAGAACTGCTTATATGCAATTTTCTGTTCTTTCATCTCTTTTCTTCTTTTCTTTTCTTTTTGTTGTGTGGAGCTGCAATGAAATTTCCTTCAATTAGGAGAGAAATTAGAAGGCAAACCTTGTAATTCAAAGAAAAAGTTTCCAAGCCAGTAATGCTCAGTGGCTCCTCTAAATCATTGCTATCTCGAGCAGACCGGCTGATTTCAAGATCTTTCAATGTACTCAATCTTTTCAATAAAGTAGTCCTCTCCTGAGAAAAGATGGACCTTTTGTTAGATAAATGCTGCAGATTATCTCCATGGCTTGAAACAAGACAAAGTATAATAACTCACCACACAACACAATAAGTCCTCATGGCAAGGATCTGCACCAGCTGCAGTAGATCGCAAAGCAAGGTCTAGAAGAGACTACTCAGAAGAAAGAAAAGGTGACACCACATCATAAAGAGCTTGAAATGATTTCCCTATTTTAACGGAAAGTAGAAAACTAAAGAACTGTGTATTAACCTGTAGCTTCTCCACAGAGATCTCATCAGGCTTCTTCATGAGCTCCTCTCTAGCTGTATCCATGAAGTGCACTAAGAAATCACCCTGCATGGCCAGTTGTAGTGAGTACAAAGATAAATTTCTTAATGGCCAAACGCATCTAACTGCAAACATAAAAACCAGCACCAGAACAATACTTTAATTTCCATCTACGCAGAGCACACATAATGACATAAAGAAAATAAAGGATGAAACCAAAGAAAAATTCCAAACCAGGCCCAGATGGCAGAGAAGCATACAATGGTTCTGAATTTTCATTTTACTTGATGGATTTGCTTGTTTGGAAAATATAGGCATAAGAATGTCTAATATTTTCTTCTTCCTGCAACAAATTTTGATGCCAGCTGCTAGCCCAAGAGATATCTTCTTTTACTAAAAGAAGATAATATGAAGGGACTGACGAGTTAATAAATCAAAGTTATTGCAGCACTCCACCTTATGTAGCCTTCAAATTCCAACTTTACCAGGTATTTCCCATATCCAACCCCCAATTCTCAAACTATCATAGACTTTGATATATAATCTGTTAACCGCTAGTTGGTACCTGATCAAGAAGAAGATAGTGCTTAATAGATTGCAGTTTACCCATGAGATCATACTGCCAAAGAATAGAAAGGTTTCATCAGAGAGGAGTTTCATGTAAAAGCAATTGCAGTAACGAATCAAGAAGCATGGAAAAAAAACTGTCAAGAAATAACTTTCTTGCTTCAGCGCACCTTGTTTTTAACAAGATTTAATAGTTCGCCACTGGAAAAATCATAAGCAGACTTGATGCACTCCAAATAGTGATGATTTGAGCCTGCACTTGTCAACTTTGACTTTTCTGCCACAGGAATCTAACAAAAACAATTTAGTCACGAGCCTCTGCTAATAATTACTAAAGGAATTTTAATGCAAAGAAAGATGGAATAGCTTTATTGGATGAACAAATAACAGCAATGAGATCTTTTCAAAACCTGAATGCTATGTCCACACTCTCTCATGACATTTAAATATTTTCCAGTGATCAAAATTGTTTCCGCTGCCTTTGCGAGGAAGCTAGGAATTTCATCTTTCAGGCTGTAGCGTTGTTGCCAGTACTTGGCATCATAATCTTGAGTAAGACTCTCCTGTGGGTAATACAGTGAGATCAGTGAGATGTCAGCAACTAAGTAAAAAGGTGTTGCTGAAAAAGATGTACCTTCTGAAGAGACTTGTTCTCAGCAATAAAGAATTCACCATAAGGATCATCGATCACTCCTTCATACACCCACCTAAAATTTTACAGTAGTTCATATTGAGCAACAACAGTAATTCACAGTACAAAGAAAGGGAAGTTTGGCAGACAGTGTCAAAAAATGAGAAAAAGCGACATCCCTTATTACCTACAAGATGAAAACCTAACATTTACTCTTGATGACAAGAAAACTAGTACTTTTCTTGCTTATTATCATGGGGCTAATATAAAGATTGAAGAAAAATGTTTTACCAATTTAGCTGGAAGTCATTATTCAAGAAAAAATACACCACTTTTAAACATGTGTAATAACTCCATTAGTTGATATCCTAAGTAGACACTATTAGTATGGACATGTCAAGATTAAATAGCAGATATAGGAGGCAGTACTCCTTTAACCCTGGGAATTTATGTATCGCCAATTTATTTTACACTTAATAAAAAGTAAAAACATTTATTTTAGGACATAAACCAATATTTGATTAGGCAACTATTCCCAAGCAATGAGAGGGCAAGACCTTAAGCAAACTTGGATAATCATTGCAGAATCTAGATTAAATACCTCTCTAATATTCCAAGATATGCAGTGCTTGCTGATTGTGACATCTTTTCCAGCAAAGACCTCACAACGTGATCACCAGCCATAGCCTTTGCCTAAAACAGAATAATTAATATAGACCCCCTCCTCAAATAGAATATATGTAGTTTGTGTAAAGAATATTGTAAATGATATTGTATACCAATTAGGACTAATTCAAGAGACTCTTTCCTATTTTAGCACTCGTACATTCACTTTTTAAGTCCAGCAACTTGAGGGAGTAATCAAGCTAAATTTTTACGCAATTACTCCATGTCTTATTTGTTCATATGGTATCAGATTATTGGTGAATAAGTCTCGTTGTGCAGTCACCAGCAACATTCAGAAAGAAGAAAAATAGACACTGCAAATTTTTCAGATGATTTCAGAGCTGTTTGCATTAGCTATCTATTTAGTGAGTGTTGTGTCGTTTGAAGCCAACCCTTTGGGCCAACTGCAGCTTCCAGAAATCGGGGATGATGGCTCCGCTCCTTTACCCTTCTCCACTTAAATTAGTCTTAGTTCGTTTGACACAGGGCTCAAACTAGTGATTTAAGACACAATTCCCTCAACCTTTGCCAATTGAGCCAAACCTAGGGGGTTATTCCTTCCTTATCTTATTTTCTCAACAATTCTAAATATATCAAGATAGAGTCTATCAGAGATCCTTACAAATTTATTTGAACTTTCCATGAAGATTTTGCAAATGAGAAAGGCTAATTGACTAAAACTACTAAAACATAAAAATTGCAGTTTTCATTTTGATAACCATGCAAACCAAACCACAAATGTTCAAGCAAATATGGAGTTTAAACCATGGTAATGAATCTATCCACAATTCTAAGGGAACTCAGACATAGATCTCTTAAAGTTATGAAAAGTGACACTAAGATGTCAGACCTCGCTTTGCAAGAGGTTAAGGACTGAAGACCCAACACAGTTATTGGCTGCAGCTTTTTTCACCACCATAGACAGTGCTTGCATTGAACCCATCATTGGCTGCAAGAAATAGCTTCATAAGCACCAGCGATGATGAGTCGAACTAAATGGAAATTAAACTAGTTTAAGTAGCATTACCTGGCAGTAAAACCATAATCCTTGTATGGAAAGTTTTCCTAAGCGAAATTGATGTTCAAGCTGTGCCACCATTGCTTGGTAGTCCTGGAAAAAATATATTCTAGACTTTAATTAGCTCTCTTTTTACTTTCCTTTATTATTCTTTCTCTGACTACTACATTGTGCATGCATGTACAGCATGGGGCAATTATGGAAACAACTCATGGCATCCAAAAACCTTAGATAATTAGCTGAACCAAAACAAGGTAGCAGACAGGTTTGCTCAGCTTCCCAGGAGATAATCTTCTGAAAGTTACGTTTATCTATCCACAGAAAGAGATTTTTATTTTATAAGGTAAATAATTTTTTATTAATTAAAAAAATTCTACCGTATACAAGCTATACCAAGGTGTACACAATCTACAATATCCAAAGAGGTTAAATAAATCATTAAGATGATTCCATCCTCTCGGAAGTGATTTCTCGAATATAAATTTTATATATCCTCAAGAAGAGCTTATACATAATACGGATAATATACCAGATAAACAAGTAGAGAAAAGAATAATCCACCATGGAACCATAGAAGGATCCATAAATAAGAAACTTACAAGGAGGAGTGCCCTTAGAGCAGCAGCAAAGGCATGATTGACTAGGCCCGTCTTGAACTGTGACCTTGTCTCGACAAACTGGTTAACCAATATATAACTTTTGCATAATGGGAACAGCCTTTTTGCGAATTCCTACAGTAATTTCAAACTATTTCAGTTAATGTGTCAAACTAGATACAATATGGATTTTCCTTCACATTTACTCTGTTTTAGCCTCCGTATTATGTTGCTTTAGGCATATATACACTTATTAACTTCCTTTCACTTTGTCATTCAAAGTGTTGCATTGTGATTGTCGGTGCATAAAATGCCAACCACAGAGCAGTCAAGGGTGTGATCTAATGGTCAATGAAGTGATTGAGAACAATGGAGGTCTAGGGTTCAAATCTCAGCAAAGGCAAAAAAACTAGGTGATTTCTTCTCATTATGTCCAAACCTTGGTGGACAAAATTACTCGAGATCTGCGTTATTGGGAGATTGAAGCTATCCCATGGAATGCGTCGAGGTGCACACAACTGGCCAGACACCGCAATTATATTAAAAGAAATGCTAACCACACAAAACAAAGACGTACTTGCATTGTTTTTAAGTAACGACCATTTACACTTAAATCTTTGAATTAAAGAAAAAGACCAGAAAGCTAGTGAGAATCATCATTGAGCTTAATCATTAACCCATATTCTTTTTGAGTGGAAGGTAAGTATTATAGATGTAACAAAAATTGTGCTTGCCATATTTACAAAAGTGATCCAGCTTCACATCAAATTAACATGAATTCCAGGATATCTTAAAAAAGAATTGTTGAAAATGACGAATTCCAGTGTATCTTCAAAAGAGATTCTGCATCAGAAATCAATTCTTCATCAACTTGTGCACTTTTAAAAGGAAACTTGCTGAACAACTGGTTCGACAGTTTCATGCACTAAAAATCTCAGACATCCTCCTAAAACTTTGGGACTTTCCAGGAAAACCAAACAAATTAGAGAATACCACTCTTATTAACTATTTTAAGCATTGGAATTTGTGTCTATTAGGAACAGATGAAAGGTTTCATTCTCCTTTTTCCTTATTTAGCTTCAATTCTCTTTCCATATTCCCAATATTTTGTGTTTCCATTAGTCGCTTTATGCCTGTTTATACTTCAGCACTTTAGCATGGACTGATTAAGAGCTTAACTTTACAATTTTATTGACATATACCAGCCATTTCTAGATGAAATAAGTTGCACTTACAAATATGTGTCAGTAATTCAGAAGACAGATGATAGCTAAAGTTTAAATATAAGACATGATATGTCTAATTAACTTTAGAACACTATATTCAGGGATGGTATGTCTCATTTTTTCCTTACCTATTCTTACAGAAAAATAATCTCCCTGACTTCTCTCTATATTATTTACTTTGATACTTATTAGAAATACAGGCTAGCAACATCATTTCCTAACTTAATCTAAATGATAAGCCTGTCTGTCTACTCATACAAAGATATTACTTCATTGCACAATAATCTGTGCAATATCATATCTTCGGCTCCAACTGCTCCGCTAAATCCATATCTTAGAAAAATTATGTTGCCTCTTTCTGCTATTATGTTCTGATTAAATTATGCTACATGCTGCTTTCAAAAAGATATTTAAGGCCACATGCTCAAGTTCTTTATTTGGTCCCGGAAATTGACATCAGGTATGAAGAGTCTTCAGAT
>DF357385.1:76865-87163 GCA_000787875.1 Solanum virginianum | reverse complement strand
AAAGTCTTCAGATCTTCTTTCTACATTCTCCTGATGCTTCCTATTCTATTAACTTTTGCATGAATTCTCCATTGGACCTTGATGCATACCCCAAAATTAAACTAGATATAACACAAAATCTAGATCTTGATATCATTCTGATCAACTATGAGAGTTCTGTTTTCCCACAAACAGATCAAGAAGGAGAGTAAAGACACAACCACTTTTCGAAAACCAAATTATGTACCTGAAGAGCTAAATCCATAGATGCATCAACCTGAAAGGTTATGTCATCCTCCTTCCCTCGGACTTTCTTGATAGAAATATAGCGTCCTTCAATTCCAATCAGGGTAGAAAGAAGATCATCAATAACAATCAATTCCTGCAGAAGAGTTTAGACAAGATTTTAATCAATGACTATGACCCTGACCAAACTACAAACCAAGATTGTCAAGTTCATACAGGAGATAACATATTAACAAGAAAAACTTTTTAGATGGGCCACAACATGATAGTCCTCACTATCCTTAACCTTTAAAACTTAAACAAAAGAATATACAAATATTCACAAGACATTAAATTGCAAACCAACCAACACCCACACAAGAGAAAGACATGACATATGTTGACAACTACAGTCTTGTTAGAACTTATGATCCAAGTTTATTCATTTACAGACAAATATATAACTTCTTCTTACTGGCAATACACTAGATGTTAACAAAAAGAGCGACAACGAACAATAATAAGAACGAAAATTCTAAGAAGACGGATGAGGAACAATCTAGTTGATTCAACAGAGGCATACCTGAATGGTGGCATGGTAGCAACCAATAGCTTTATCTGCTCCGGAACTGCATTAAAAATTCCAAACAGAAACAGAAAATAATTAGGAAATGTAACCAAATAGGAGTCACCAATTTAACTTAAAAAAAAGCAAATCAAACACACCAAGGTAAAACACATTCATAAAAAAAAATTATATGTATTAGCAGAAAGCCAAGGACAAGTAGGGTACCATGAGTCCGTAGAAAACCCCTTGTATTCAGTAGTTCCAGGTGTGACTTTTGTTTCCTACGAGGGGCAAAACAGTTTCAACTCGGCATAGGAAACCAAACAAACGAAGAAAAGAAAGGCTGAAACCAAAAAACGCAGCATTCTTGGATAGTCGATTTTAGTTAATGCTTTTTGCATACATTTGTGGAGGTGATTCACCTGATAAAATTGGCCGGTAAGAAAAGGACGATCGAGATTCCAAGCAGGAGTCGATGGGCATAGTGAAGAAGAGAGAGTGGAAACAGAATCCATGTAATTCGTCTCAAATCTTGGAATTGAAGTAAATGGGGATGACCCAACTCAGTTTCCGCAGGCTGACAAAACGGAATTGCTCCACCGGTGACTGTTTGAAACAATCTCAAGGCCACAGGAATTGAACGGACTCACAAAATGCTTCTCCTTTTTCGGAAAAGCAAATTCAGGCGCACTGGGTTTTTCGTGAGTGAGTAAAACGAAAAATCAAAATTTAAATTGTGCCCACGGATGAATTTAGGCAATAAATAAAAGCTTTTTTTCTCTCTTATTTTTTTTTTTTAAATTATTTCTTCGACTTTTGTCATGATGCTTTAAATTATCCATGGCAAGGTGTTTTTTTGTTTTAAAATTTTCTAAACCAGAGTTTGCCGAAGAAAAATGAATTTTCACAAATTCTGTAGGCTTCAACTGATTTTTTAAGCAATATAAAAGTTAAATTCAGGTTTTCAAGTTATTTCATTTTTACTTGTCTATTATACTAAAAAATAGATGTTCAACTTAATAAAATCAAGCAATAATTTTATATTTAATTTTTAATTTATTTTTATCATTAATTATAGTTATTTTTCTAAAACGTTATATTTATTATATTCAAAAAGTGATTTGATAAAATTATTTTTATCATTTGCTACTTCTTAATTAGTATATTAAGTTAATAGTGGACAACTATTTGTTAGTACATATTTTGGAAAAATGCAAAATCTAATAGTTAGTTCAGCTAAATTCTTTAAAGATCTATTTATTTGTTTGTGAAAAGTCTTTAGAAGAGATGTCAACTGGCAACCGTATTTGGAAACAACAATTAGTGGATGTTTTTGAAAATAGGTCTCTTTGCATTTTGCACTCCTAACATGGCATTTCTTGTGATTACACCCTAATCTATGATTATTAATCTTGCAAAATAATAGAACATCCCTTTTGTTGAAATATCACACAGGGACTATTAGTTACAATAAACTTCATGAGAAATGTCATTCCACATAAACATTACATCAACTATAAATCAATCATAACATATGTCTAATTTGATATGATATTATTAGCAGAATTTTCTAATAAAGCTATTGAATCAGATGAAAATGTCATAGAACTTCCCATGATCTGATGAACAATCGGTTGAGATTGAAGAGGCTGAGGTGGTACTTGTACAACTTGAGCTTCGCCTTCAAGCATTTCTACTACTTTACTCATTGAAGGGCGTTGTATTGGATTTGTTTGTATGCACCATAATGCAACTAAACTCAGCTTTCTAGTCATCTTCTTTTCATCATCATTTGCTTCTTCATCCACCACAATTTCCTTCCCCTTGTTGAGCTTATCGTAAATATAATAAGGAAAATATTGGCTGGAATTCTCTTCATTTGCAACTTCATTTCTCTTCAAGTCCAGCATTTCCATCAGCAGCATTCCAAAGCTGTAAACATCAGCTTTGTAAGAGATTGCTCCAATGCTTCTACTGATCAACTCTGGAGCTACATACCCAATCGTTCCACGAGCAGCTGTGAGAGTCACAATGCTATTATGTGTTGGATATAGTTTAGCAAGCCCAAAGTCAGAAATCTTTAGAATGAAATTGCGATCCAAAAGAATGTTGTGTGGCTTAAAGTCAAAATGCAAAATTCGCACATCACAACCTCGATGCAAATACTCTATTCCTCGAGCCACTCCAAGAATAATGTCATACTTCCTCTGCCAACTTAACTGAGGACTTGCTTCTTGACCAGTGTTGATGTACTTGTCAAGTGATCCGTTGGGCATGAAATCGTATACAAGAGCACGCTTCATTCCCTCAACACAATATCCCACGAACCCGACCACATTAAAACCTCCTTCACCTAATTTCTCTTTGAATCCTCCGGTCATTTTCTTTATGTGAGAGTAATTATATCTGATTGGCATGAAATTGTTTTGTGTTTGCAAAAAGCCTTCAATCTTATCATACATTGACAAATGCCTCCTTTTGAATTTATACACCAGAAATGCAATTACGAGCGGAAGGCCAATCACAAATTTTGCTCCCGAATACACTGCAGGGTTGAGAAGTCAGAGAAAGTAACTTCCGCTTAAGCCAACAAAACATAGAGATGATAAGGAGATAGAAGGATGTGTTTTCAGAAATATTGCTACTATTATATTAGTAGAATTAGTAATGCGAAAGCTGAACGATATTTATGTGTGTCATCTTTAAACATATCGTTTAAGAAATTACTTATAAATATTTTTGTAAGTAAAAAGTAATTCTAACCCAAAATTTTCACACGAATTTACTTTTTTCTTAAGATTATGTTTTTAAAAAAATATTAAAAATCCAAATATGTCAAACTTGTCATATAGCCTATTAAAATTAGAATCTCTTGCTCTTTGTCACACTATCCTCTTAAATAGGTGTCAAATTACAACTCTCTTTTCTTAAATACATTTGTTTCGGAAATGAATCTTATTAATATTCTTTTTCATAAATACATTTGTTCAAGAAATGGATCTTAATGTTTCCATTCAATTTAGGAAAAATTTAAAACAACCACCAAGAAATGAATAAAACTAATTATAATTTCAATTGAAAAATAGTATATAATACATGCTTTTAGTGGTGTGGAAATCATGTGTGAATAACATTATCTCCATATTGACAATAACATATTTTGAGTTATTGTATTTTAGATTTCTTTTTGTTGTTGTGCTCACTTATGTTGTATCATTTTTACGAAAATGCATGGAATGTTAATGTGTGTCCAACCAAATAATATACAACTTGTTAAAGGGATATATAGCAACTTACTCACGAAGAGCTGAAGCAGGATGGACCAATTGTTCCCTGTTTAGATTAAAGTGCAAAAGTTTATATCTATATTGACAATAATATATTTCGAGTTGTTGAATTTTAGATTTTTTTTGTTGTTGTCCTCACTCATGTTAGATCATTGAATGTTAATGTGTGTCCAGCCAAATAATATACAGCTTGTTAAAGGGATATATAGGAACTTACTGTCGAAGAGTTGAAGCAGGACGATCCAGATTGTTCCCTGTTTAGATTATAGTGCAGATTTAGAATGAGATACCAATGGAGAACTAAAAGTATATGTAGAGAAAAGTTTTGAGTCCTCACAGAGAATCATTTGAATAACACCTGCAAAGACATGTAGAAATTAAATTGTAGTGAGTGAATCCTCTGTTTTGCTAATTGCTTTGGATGAAAAAGAATGTTAATTAAGAAGTAGAGCATATATAATTGAAGTCCTTACTTATACCTTGTTCATTAGAATACGGATAATAATGACGAAGCTCAAATCCATAGAGGATTGCTTGACGAAAATCAGAAAGGGAAATGTTGTTGTCTGTATCTTTAATATTAGGCCATGAGGTCAGGCCTATAATTTCCACTCTGCATCCATCGCTCACTGCAGAGGCATTCATTTCTCCAATCCTCAAATAAGTGTATCTGCTTAATTTGCAGCCACTAATTTCCACAGATGTCGAAGAATTATTATCAACTGCAAATGGACAGTTGAACCTGAAGATAGGCTCTGCTACTCCTTTAGTGTAATAAAACATTCCATCGTTGTCGTTGAAGTTAAGCCGAGATCTGAAAGAGCATGGATCGTCTTGTGTTTGTAAAGTTGGATCTACCAGGTGAATTGTCTGATTATCATAGTTGATGGCTTGCACGTGCAACTTGTTGGAGAATCAGTCCCAAGCCAAGTGAAGACTTGTGTTTGGTCCTTGATGAGAAAGTTCCAAAGCAAAGAATAATTTATAATCAATATCAAAATAACTTTAACCTCTGCCTTTGAAATTTTTTATAAGGTGAAAAAAAAATTACACTAAACCTATAAGTACATTCTAAAATATGACTTATTTGTATCACCAGAAATGCAATTATGGAAAAAAATTACACTAAACCTATAAGTACATTCTAAAATATGACTTATTTGTATTAATTTTGTCTCTTTATGGCTCAAATATGTTTCAAACTCTAATTTTTTCTTTTTCTTCCCTTTTCAGAGAAAGTCCGGGAAGAGGAGTAGTCAAATAATAAAAACAATAACAATCATTACCAAATCACATACAATGCAAATAACACTTTAAATATCAATAGCAATGTATCTGATTATTAATCCTTCCATTTTAAAAAGAAAGAAAAAGTGCATAAAATAAACGAAATTATTTACTCCTAAACTATTTATCCTTAATGAACCAATTACCCAAATTATTTACATTTCTATCCACTTACCCCTTTTTACTTCGCATGATAATGTCATGCTGATGTCAGCATAAATACTATGAAATATACTCTGACAGTATATATATATATATCATAACGGAATCATATAGAATGAGTTCAGTCCTTTGTGATACTCTGGCGGTATATTGATACTCAATTGGTATATAGATTTTTTTTTTTAAGAAATAAATGAGAAACAACTTAAAAAAATTAGTAAACTTTAAATTAGTAGAAAATATATTCGTTATATGCTCTGTCGCTATATTTATACCCTATCGGTATCATATAGGATTGAAATTAATCATCTGTGATACCCTGTTGGTATATGTATACCCTATTGATATATCATACAACCAGACGCTGACGTCAACATGACATCAGCGTGCGAACTTTAATATTAGGGGGAGGGGGTAATATTTTAATAGTATGGGTACAAAATGTAAAAGGGTATATGAATAGTTTGCTTTAAAGAGGTATAAATTAGTTTTCCCTAAAAAGAATGATCTAGTTTGATTTGGTATGTAATTTAAGAAATTTTTTTATTTTTAATCATATGATCATAAATTAATGTTATACCAAATATACTAAAATGTCCTTTAATTTTATGAGCTAAAACTTGCTAGCTCGAAATCTGAAACTAGAACACCCCCAAAAAAAGAAAAGTTTGTGAAAATCATTTTTCATCTCCCAACTTTGCTTTGAAATTTAAACTCCCCATTATTATATCACATATATTTAATATATTTTTATATTATTTATAAACTTTTTTTTAACTTAGATATTTATAACTATTTCTTTAAGTTCATTAACTTTATAAGTAGAATATTACTCAATTAAATAGACTTGATGATTATAGTGAATAGGTCAAGTCAGCACATCTAAAATGATTTGGGATATATATAATAGCCACCCACTCCATGTTGACCTGAACAAACGTATTGTGATGACTAATAAATTGCTCGGGACCCAAAGGAGAAATATTGGTAATGAAAAGTCTCCAAAGCAACATTACCAAAGCTTTCTCATGAGGAAGACTTTGACGTTTACCTATGATGAGATGGAAATGCATATTATTAAAGACTAGTTTAATTATAGAAAAAAGGTTAAAAATGTTTTTAAACTATAAGATGGAAATGCACATTATCAAAGACTAGTTTAATTATAGGAAAAAAGGTTTAAAATGTTTTTAAATTATATAAAAGGAATAAAAATTTCTTTAATTTATATTTTGGTCCAAAAATATTTTTATCATTAATATTTTGGTCAAAAAGTGTCATTATTATTTAATGAGTCAAAGTGACTTTTTTTAAATAAATTATAATTTATTTTATTTTTGAACACATTGTTTTTTCTAATAATATTTTTTAATTAGCAAATATTATCCTACATCAGTTCGAGAAAGGAAATTTAAAAAATATTTTTTTTTGCTTTTTTATAATTCCTACTTTTATCGTTATTTAAATAAAAATTAATATTGATTTTACAATGATCTTATATATATGACATATATTATTTGTTACAGGGGTACGATATTCTATTTTAATTGATAAAATGAATTAAGATATAAAATTATTTTCTTGCAATTTTGTTAGCTAATGTAATTTAAAAAAAAACAAAACAAGAAAAGGATTCTTTAACAATAATATTTTTATTAGGAACACAACATGTTTAAAAGAAAATATATATATATTTAAAGAAGGGGTTCTAACCCAATTAGTAACAATAAGAGCATTTCTGGACCGAAGTATCAATGATAAGAACACTTTTTGACCAAAGTATAAATCAATTGCATTTTTGTTCTTTTCATGTAGTGTAAGGAAATTTTTGACCTTTTGACCTTTTTTCCTTCGTTATAATACACTTGTCATTTCTCGAAAAGGCTCTTTCGTATGAATGGATGTGCTCAAGTGACCTAGAATCTTCGATACAGAGCAGAGGCAACAACATCATACTCATGGAGTTTGGGAAGTGAAGATGTACGCATACCTTACTCCTACCTCTAAAAGGGTGGGTAAAGAGGTCCTGACTCAAAAAAGAAGATATTCAAGATTACAAGAATAATATGACAATAAAATATCAAGATACAAAGATAGACAGAGTCTTATTCTTCTATGTGTTTATGCATGCTTTACTTGCTTTATATCTTGATTTCTTTCTTTTTTTCAAGTTTGCTTGTATGCTTTCAAATTGTCTGATCCGTATGTCTGAAATTTGAAATGTCCAAATTAAGATTTTTCCAACTTCAGTCCCAGCTGAAGCTGATTCCACAGTGGTTAAACTTACAAATATTTACAATCTTAAGGTTGCTTAGATCTGTCTCCCCTAAAGTGAATAGCCGACCATTCGCTACAACCACACGTGGTTGGCAACTTACCCTTTGCATGAATGGTCCAACAATTATCACACCACCTTTCTCCCAAACATTGTTTTGTCGGCTATATTTGTTTCATATAAACATTACATCAACTTTAATCAATTATAACAAATGTCTACTTTAACAGGATTATCCGCTGAATTATCTAACAAAGCCATTGAATCAGACAAAAACGTTCCTATGATCTGATCGAACAATGGACCAATTGGTTGAGATTGAAGAGGCTGAGGAGGTACTTGTAGCACTTTAACTTCACATTCAAGCATTTCTATTACTTTACTCATTGAAGGGCGTTGTATGATGCAAAAGATGGCCATCAACTGGAAGGAGACTGCAAAAAGCCAGAGTTGTCAGTGCTCACAAAAAGTCTCCTAAGCGCTCCCAAAATTCCCCAAGTCATCTATCACGGCCTGTACCGCAACTAAACTCAGCTTTCTAGTCATCTACTTTTCATCATCATTTGCTTCTTCATTCACCACAATCTCCTTCCCCTTGATCAACTTATCGTAAATATAATAAGGAAAATATTGGCTGGAATTCTCTTCATTTGCAACTTCATTTCTCTTCAAGTCCAACATTTCCATCAGCAGCATTCCAAAGCTATAAACATCAGCTTTGTAAGAGATTGCACCAATGCTTCTACTGATCAACTCTGGATCTACAGACCCAATCGTTCCACGAGCAGCTGTGAGAGTCACAATACTATTATGTGTTGGATATAGTTTGGCAAGCCCGAAGTCAGAAATCTTTGGAATGAAATTGACATCCAAAAGAATGTTGTGTGGCTTGATGTCAAAATGCAAAATTCGTACATCACAGCCTCGACGCAAATATCCAATTCCTCGAGCCACTCCAAGAATAATGTCATACTTCCTCTGCCAATTTAACGGACAACTTGCTTCTTGACTGGCGCTGATGTACTTATCGAGTGATCCGTTGGGCATGAAATCGTATACAAGAGCACGCTTTGTTCCCTCAACACAATATCCCACGAGTCCAACCACGACATGATATTAGTATGTAAGGAATTTAATGCATGCATTAGTATGATTAACGATTCAATTGCCCCTAAAATATTTTTTTAAGTTGTTTCCTTCATATATTTGTGAAGGGTATCTTCATAAATAAATATTTGCTTGATATTCTTAATACACCAAACCAAACAATGTACAAGAAATAATCTTTGCATAATTAATGCAAGTATAACTAATACACTCTATTTAACATTATTCTTATCTACCAACCTATAACACCAAATTTTATACCTAAATAGTGTCAACACCATTTTAGTATAACTCAACTACGATATTGTATTATTATTTTTGTTTTATTTATATTTTTAAAAATATTACACGATACGAATAATTATAAAATAATAAAAATTTTATAACATAAAGATATTGTCATTGTGGCATTTGCATTGTAAGTGCCATTTAATTTTTTGGACACAATAATTGTTCTCATTTATTATTATTTATATATAGTGGATGGGACCACCACATGTATTTATTTGTTTTCTATGGCTATATAAAGTCATAGGTTGAAAGGCAAAAATATACACAGATAGAAACAATAAAACGACAGATTACTCTTCTCTCTTTCTTTAGATCTTTCTCTTTCATTATAATTTTCAAGTTTCTCATTTAATCATATAAATTATTTTTCTTTAGATTTAATTTTATAACACGTTATCAGTACGAGTCTCTAGCCAATTGAGATTTGCTAAACTCGGGATTATCTTTCTCTTAATACTTACTCAAATTTCTTTTCAACTAAGGTATATACATAACATTCTTAAAAAGACTTTCGTAAGTAAGATAATCACATATTTTTAGATATGATATGTGATTGTATTGTTATGAAGGTTAATGGTCCTTTTGATTTAATTTTACAACCATTCTGTATGTATTTGTCTGAAATGAAGTCTATGGAAATTACTTGATTTTGAAAAAATCAAAACACAGGCTCATGCACTCACACTAAATTTAAATCTATTCTACTCGATGAAAAAAAAGGAGAAAATACTATAAACAGAGATCTACATATAAGAATTACAATTTAATATCTTCTTTTAATGTCTTTTTATAAAATAGTAAGTAAATATATAAATTTCGTATATTTATTATTTGCCACTAACTTATAACTCTAAATTACATTTATGTATTAAGAAAACTTGTAAATAGATTATATAAATTTCGTATATTTTTTATTTGCCACTAACCTATAATTCTAAATTACATTTATGTATTAAGAAAACTTATAAATATATTTCTTTTATGCATTTATGACTATTTGTGTGACATAAACAAGACTAGTATTGTGTTAGATATAACTATAATTCAAATAAAATTGTTCCACTAATATCTATTGAATTTAGTAGAAAAACATTATACATAAAATTATCATTTTAAT